>JALLPB010001218.1:0-18755 GCA_036939975.1 Cyclostephanos tholiformis | reverse complement strand
AGCCAAAGTCTTGGGGAAAAGTTGACAAAGCAGCACTCTACAAGCTGATAGTCGATGGAGAGGTCGACATCGAAGACCTAACGTATGAAAACATGGACGCAGTCCACAAGCGCTGATTCCGCCATCGAACGCAGCGGAACTTTTTACAAAATTTTAGGGACTACACCTCCTCATTTGACCTCAAGCAAGCTCTTGCCGGAGCAAGGGTAAGATCCACGTTTGTGTCTTTTTTCTCTGTTGATTGTTGTTTAATTGTTGCCCATCACCAGCCACCCCTCACCATTTGTTTGCTGTCCTCTCAATCATAGCCCACCAAGCTGTCGTCGACAACAACGACGACGAGAGGCACGACAGTGACAACAACGACACCCCTACCATGAGCAAGATGACCACCAAGAAGGGCGCCGCCACCAAAACCACAAAGACCCCCGTGGGCATGAAGACGACCGACGAGGACGAGGCCGACCTCATCTTCTCTCGTCCGGTGTCGAAGCTCTATGGCTTAGGCACTGACGACAAGTACACCATGTCCTTCAACACGGAGGGCACGACCGACTACTGCCTCGTGTCTTTTTTCATCAACAGCGTACTCCCAGCAACGGGGGGGTACGTCGCGATGTTGTCCAATGACGGCTACACCATCAGGTGGAGCCGCCCTGTCAATGCTTTCCTCTTCTCGATGGAGCATCTTCACTCCATCATGGGAAGGATGTACTTGGACTATCACGTCCGAGTACGCTCCTACAACAAGGTGGCTCAAGCCATCTTGCGCGACAAGGTTGATGTGGATGTGAACGGACTCTTCTGGGGGAAGCCCCAGGTGATCCATCTCAAGAAGTGGTGCACCGGCACCATCGAGACGACGGCAATGCCGTACCGGGCACCGCCTCCCCTCGTGCCCATCACCGACAAGAATGGGTGCCGCCACCATCAATACCATACGATCATTCAAGTCAAGGCCCAGCTTGCAGAGCAGAGGAAGACAGCAACAAAGAAGGCCACCAAGACCCATCTGCTCAAGATTTACGAGATTGCGAGCAGCCAGGGAACTACTCCCAGCCCTGGCATGTGTCGCGGCAAGAAGCGTGACTTCGGCAGGAGCCACCGCCAGATTCAGCAAGCAAGCAGCAGGGTGAGCGAGGAGAACCAGGTGGAGGAAAGCAGAGACGATAGTGAGGAGTATTGATTTTTTGTAGCCTTTGTAGATTCTTAGTTTTCATACTTTAGAGAGTAATAAACTATAAATTTGTAGTTTCATTATAGTACATGTACGTAAAAACATAAATACAAATATATTAAATAGAGGTCAAACGCACTAAGTCTGCATTATGGCTTGACATATGTTAAAATTCTGCCCATTCCCTCAACTCCATAGTGTAAAAAATGTTAATAGGATTCCCTCAACTCCATTATTAATTTTTTCATTCTTGCTTTGGATGCCGACGAAAAATTCCCTCTACGAAGGAATACAATCCCAAAAAATCTAAAATCCATTCGTGCCTTACCATACGATACCCTCAAAGCGAAGATATTGGACACCGACATGACTACGGGGCAACATAATTTCATAAAACGAGTTGTTGCAGCTTCAGTCATCAAAAACACAGTGGCCATGCCGACGTATCTCTCGAAGAATAAGGCGTCGAAAGCAGACGTTGGCTTCTCCACTCCCAACCAACAGAATAACGCCTCGTCGACTTCGTTGATCACAACCATACCCCTACAATGCTCGCGGTGGTGTGGGGGGGATTTGGAAGAAAGCGACCCGATTCCACATAGTCTTCAGTTGGCTTGGTCGGATGACGATTGAGATGATCCCATCGGCTGGGGTCGATCTAATTTTCCTTAAGAGGTGGCGAGCAAAGGCACGCAGCCGTGACAAATTCACCAACGGCTAGTGCAACAGTCGAATGGGGGCGTCGACGTGTGGCGTGATGGTGATGTGAATAGAAGAAAAGAGCCCTATTCCATGTACAAATACAACTTTATGGCGGGATGCAGACGTAAGCCATAGCATATATGGAAATGATAAAAATGAAGCGATAAGCGGCCCCACCAGAGCGCCTCCATGATTTGTCTGTATCCGTTGTCTGCCATGTAGCCCCACCTCCTTCCTCATCGTCACCACATTTTCCCCATCGATTTTTGTCTGTGAAAGCCATCGTATGGTCTCAAATGTCTGCATTTACATCGTGCACTTCTTTGTTCCCATAAATTGGAATATCCTCCAATGACACTTCACGCCAGCATCGCGTCTCGACACCCGGTGGATTGTCAGAGCTCTCCCAGTCGAGGACACATCTTTCAGTAATAGGCGTCGTGATCCTCCTCCTCAGGGACATTTACGAGTTTGATCTCGTCAATAAATTATCCCATCCTTGACTTAATACTCATATCAGATTTGTTTATGTTTTGACTTTTTGATTCCCTTGTTAATGTGTTAATGTGATAGCTGATGTCCACGAGTTGACCCAATTCCGTACAAACATTGAAACAATTTAATGAAGGAGGCATGCGCTAGCCAAGCCATGGCATAAATGTAAATGACATGAACTGTAAGCGACTCCATCAGAACGCCTCCATGATAAGTCTGCATCTGTTTTCTGAGTCAGAGTCCAACAAGGAAACCACGTCGTACAATAAGATGTATCGTGATCATCTTCATCAGGGACATTTACAAGACTGACATTGACAAAAATAAGTACTCGAATTGGAATGGTTTCGTGGTGAGTTTTGATTCTCTGATTAGTTTGGTGCGTTTCATCTTACAGGGAAAAATGCAGTCAGTCACTCCCTCTATTTCTCTTGATTCTTTTCTTCGTCTTGGGGCTGGATTGGATGCTGATTCTGCCCGTCATGCTGCTGCATCTGCTGAATTTGTTGTATAATTGGCTCTGTCAGCTGATATTGCTGTGGTAGAGTGTATTGCTCCAGCCGATTAGACTGGGGCTGCTGGCTATAATGCAAAGGTTGTGATTGTGATGTCGCCAACATATTAGCAGTAGAGTGTGAGGGTAGATTAAATGGACTGTACGTAGTTTGGCTCAAATGAGGATACATATCAAACATATTCGGCCGCATGGTTGGTTGATTTAGTTGAGTCTGTACTATGTTTTGCAGCACTCTGCTCAATACTGTCCCAGGGTTCAGTGTTGCCTGCTGTTGGCCCTGAGCTTCATTAGCTTGCAAAAGATACAACCGTCTAAGAGTATCATAAATATTTCCACCAACAGAGGCCGGAGGAATACTGGCATTGTCACCAACCTGCTGAAGCCCCGAAAGGCTACCAGATGCATTGCCTACAATTCCTTGAAGTGAGAGCGGCTCAGCAACCGGAGCATAAGCTGTGGGGTTGTACGCATTTACAAATCGCCCAGAATTTCTTAATATTGTTTGAAGTTGATGCTGTGGCCACGCTACATTTTGTTGCGGGGCAAGAGTAGTCGTGATTTGATTCGTTTCATTGAGCATAAGTTTCAATAACAAGCTATTGACGAGCTGGTTCTGATCTTGATTTAGCAGTTGCTGCATGAGATTCCACTGCTCTTGTTGGCGATTGTATCCTTGTTGGTCTTGCAGCAGTCTTTGATGCTGCTGCAGGAAGGCGTCCATATGAGTATTATTTAGACCCTCTTGAATTGAAAATAACTGATCATGACCGCTCACTGATGCGCTGTCGCTTATTGTTGCACCCCCACTTCTGGCTGGGGTCAAATATAAATCATTGATCATCCCACCTTGAGGCATCAACAGATTCGTTTGCGACACCGCTGCGGCTGCAGCCATCTCGTTTTCGTCCTTTTTCGCGTAGATGCCCGTCTCTACGCTATGAACAAAGGGCATCTTGGCCTTAGGCCCTCCTTCTTTGTGACACTTATTAATGATGTTCAGCACAGTATAATCCAAACTATCCTTTGATAATTCCGCGGGAGTCGGAAACTCGGCGCTTATTTTCCATAAGATTGGTTCATGGTTTATATTGATGTCTTGAACTATCTTTGCGCCGCCTATCCTTTTCATTTTCTTGGCTAGAAAGGGCAGACCTCGTAAGAAACGTTCGTTGTAGAACGATCCTTTATCGGGACCTTTGAGCAGTCCTGACGCAAAAAAAATGAATTTGGTCAGCGTGAGGTTTGTCTGAATGGAAGCAGTCTCGCGACGGCGTTGAGAGATAACGATGTCATGAGAAAGAGAAGTACTTACTTCGAAAACCCCACCCATTCGCCTGTCGATAAAAACTAGATATACTCCCTTGATTGAAATAAGTTGGAAGTACCTGTCTCTCAAATTCAGTCTAGGCAGCATTGGGGATGTGAAAAATTGAGAGTAAGAGGGATGATCGACACCGTACAGCAACAAGAGAGTAGCACTCGTCTTACCTGGTTCAAAATCTTCCAACTCCTTCCATGAGGCATCCACGAAATTATATTGCTTAGGCTTTCACAAATAAGAATCGCATGAAGTTTGATTACGAAGTTGGGGACGCTCAAGGCGGGAGAGAGCGGAGCGAGAGGATCGTCATCTGAGCCTCGAGAATGATCTATATAATAAAAATATGGACTTGGGTTTAGCACCCTCACTTCACGATATGATGGTGCTATATTCGAGCGTCTGGCGCTCTTTGTCGAGTGTTCCTTTGAGGAAGAAGGCATTGCTAGCAGGGCAATCGGCATCCCAGACGATGGAGATGCTTTTACATTCAAAGTGACTTCGTTTGATGACCCTCTTGAGTCACGATCTGTACTTTCTTCGTCACTGTATGCTGTTTGTGGGAGCGAATCGCCATCATTGTTGCCATCATGGCTTGCCTGGGCCGAGCCTCGGTTCGGCTCCATTTTTTCTTTCTATTTTGTTCCTGGTGAGGGATTAGTGGCATGATTCCCTCTTGTCAAAATGTTGAGCCTTGATGTCTTGGGAGGATATGTTGCTTGGCAGCTAATCACTGAGGCCGGGACACCTGTAGATGATGAGCAAAGAGGTCAACCCTTCTCCCACTCTCTTTTTTTAGAAGCAGCAGGGCGTTCCTCACTTTTCTACATCATCTGAATACTTTTTTCTCTACATGGCACAATAAATGAAGCAGATTGAAGGACGTTCCTCACTTTTCTACACAAAAATATCTGTTTCTAATTGGGCTTGTGGGACTTAACTCACAAATTGTGCATTTAACAAAACCCTTGGAGAGGGGCGGAAATCTGGGGGTTTCATGAATCCCTGAGTTAGCTACAAAATTTTCTCGAGGAGAAAAGCTGAGAAGAATGGAATCAATTAACATAAAGACAACTATGTTGGAACCATAGAGTGATCGGCGATTTTCTCAGTAGAACTACTATGTAACGGAACGTCCGCGCGATTTCTTTCAACGAGAAAGTCATGAGCGAGTTTTTCATTCATTTTTAAGTTTTTCACCAAAAAAATAAGAATTCCTACGAAGTCTCTTCAGTATGTAATCATCCGCCATGACCATGAATGATTCCTACTACCTATTATCTGCCACTCTTTTTCTGTCCGTCGTCCTCGATCGCTTTAAATTCCCGCCAAATTATTGTTCTATCTTCCCGCCAATTGTTTTTGTTTTTTGTATCTCAATTAAATTTGTTCTTTCTACTTTTTCCAGAAAACATCCGTTTCTCAGTTTACATTCAAACATTCTTTCCTTTTTCTGATTTAAATTTCAAAACCAAACGAGCCTTGCCCACCACCCCCCTCCATCCCTCCTTTAGCATCTCATAATTTTAATTATTGGCACTGCTCATGTTTGCATATCATGAATTCTTCAAGGAAACAGGGTGTTGATGGTTATTCCCAACCATTTATCGATGATCCTAATTGGTTGCTCGTTTGTGATGGGGACATCGATCTCCATGTTGCAGCGGACGGAATGTCACGAACTGTTCCTGGACAGGCCGTTGCGCCATCCTCTAGGGTGAATATGTCACGATGTGATCGCAAGTGTCGCTTCCTAACCGTGGGAGGACTTCACCGCTCATCGAATGACTCATCCGTTCCAACAGCTTAGACAACCTTTTCAATCTGGTGTCACGTTGACAAATTGAACTCCCCATCATCAATGAGGACCCGTGTTGCTGCTCTTGCAAAAGGTCAACCAGTCACTGCAGACCTCTCAATCAATCTAGAAAGTTTTCCAAGCAGCGGAGCATATTGAAAGACGTCAAAGTGCCCACCATTGTTTGTCCCAATGTCAAATGGTTGACCTTCGATTTCATCAAGAATACCCTTGTCCTCTGTGACGGAGGGACAAACCTACCTACTATAAACACAGAGCAGTATCATGGTGGTAACGTTTGCATACTTTCTATTTTAAGGGGAGATCTGTGGGTCCATGATATGACAAATTCACAATTTGGACTATGCATGCATTTACCGTCAGTCAAATTTCCAGTCTTCATTTGTCTCCCTCGACAGAAATCTTTATCCATCCCGAAAGATGGTTCTGTTATATGCCAAGCAATGAATTCGTGTGCTTGCACCCAGCCACAATCTCTGGTGCAAGGTTTCAGCAAGCAAGTGTTCACCGACGGTCACCCTCGATTGCAACCTGGTCGAGCCGAAGGAGGTGTCAGTCCGGTCTATACAAACTTAAGTATGGTTTCCCATGCAGTGATTGAGACACTTTACTTAATCGTTTGCAACGTGCCGAATATGCGTTCGACATGTTTGGTAGCACAGACATGATTCGACATATCGTCGAAGCTAAGAAACATGTTCCATATTTAACAATGGCACCATCTCCCTCCTCATCTTCCACTCCACATTCTGCCCGGTATTACAACGGTGCAGGTTTCGGTGTGAATGTTTTTCTTCATTGTCACATTGACAATGATTTCACCATGTCCATCGTGCAGATGCACATGGATTGATGCTACCATGAGGATGACCCTATTGTATGCTACTTTTGCTTTCCCAGAATTGGAGCTGCTGTTGCTCTCCGACCTGGCGATTTTTTAAGTTTAATCCGCAGGGACCACATTGCATATTGTCTCGGTGCAAATCGGATGATCAGGTTTATTCCATTTCCTGCTACCTTAAAACCCGTGTAGTAGGACTAAATGACAATTCTAATTTGATAATTTAATTGGCTACATCTAAAACATCTTCCCTATTTTTCCATATTTATTAATTATTCAGTAGATTCTGTTAGATCAACAATTTCAATTACTTCATTCCCTCCATCACTGTAACTTTCACCACTGTTGTTTTCCTCATCGCTTCTGTCATCATTGTTGTCGTCCATGCCTGACAAAGAGCTGTTGTCAGTGTTAGGATGATAAGTTTCATCATCATCGTCCTCATTGTCGTCATTGTTGTTGACATCATTGTTGTTGTTGCCGTTACCAAGAATTTTTTCATCGGTTGAACAAGTTAAATTAATTACTCCGTCACCGTTGGTACCTCCATCGTCATTGCTTTTGTGTTTGTCATCATTTTTGTCATCATCATTGTTTTCGTGTTCGTCATCGTTGTTGTCGTTGTCGTCGTCATCGTCGATGTTGTCATAATCGTTGTTGTTCTCGTTGAAACCATTGTCATCGTTGTTTTTGTTTGCCCCTCTTTCATTATCCCAACCGATGATCCTCAACATCATATCCTGTCTTCCATAATCCTGACTGACCAGTCTACACCCTATATCATAATATTCCTTAATACTCTGTTCGCCAAAGGATGTAATATAAGCCCACCAGGAAGCCCTACATCAGTATGCACAGTTAAGATGCACGTTCCATCTGCAACTCTCTCAACATTGAAGCTCCTCTCCATTTGTCTGCCATAGATAAACCATAGCCGTGCATGCACCTCCAACATTGCACTTGATTTGCATAGAACCAATGATATCCATAAACACACATGTATGGCATGCTGACTCCTGATACATAGATCGGAATGAAAGGACCAAAAAATGCCTTTGTCAAATATCCCCCCCCGTACTACTACTGAGTAATGCACAATCACCATTGAGTATTCGTACCATATTTTTTTCAGTAATAGTACTATAGTATTCTTACTTTAGTATTTTTTTCAGTAATATTACTATAGTATTCTTACTTTAGTTTGTGTATCATCCACACCGGTTTTTAAACGGAAGACATTATTTTACTGTCTTTCCTACCTGCATCATGTTTCGAAATCCAATACCATTCAGTAACATTGCCTGAGAAAACAGATAAGAATGACAGTGAGAAAGACAAACTCCTGGCTACTATTGGAGTATCCCCATGTTCCAACTTAGGATTAACAAGCAATATTACTGAGTATCATTACTATAACCTCGACTATACAGTAATATTACTGAGTTTTATTACTCTAGTTCTTCTTCTCCCCAAAGAGTCGAACAAACCGTGTGTGAACTGAATTATTGTCATGAGTAATCATACCATGAATGATTCGACCAAACACTCTGCCAGTAATATACTGTCATATATTAGTAATACACGCTCCAGCTTTACTATCAATATGATGTCGTCATCCACACCCAGGGGAAAATCATTGGAAAGAATGACCGCACTACACGCGCTGTCTCAACAACACAGCTCCAGTTCTTCCGAAACAGATGATAGTGACGACGATAATTTGCCATTAGCTAACAAAGGACGTGTTGCATTAATAACAAGAATGGCAATAACTCGTGCGGCGCAGCAATCCAGACACAAGGACAATGTTCAAAAGTCGTGATTGGGGGCAAATAGTGTTAGTGCCACCACGACCATGAAGATGAACAGATCGAATATTCCACCTGGCGGTAAATTTTCGAGACCACTTCCATCGATCCCTAAGGGGGGAACGAGTGACAAAAGTAATAAAAAGAATAAATCGAATAGTAAAAAGGGGGACAATGCTAAAGGACTGGATTGCAACAAACCAAACCGAACGGAGTGGGGAAATGATGGTTGTCGTGGTGTAGGTACCGCTACAATGGAGACGGCAATGAATCATAGCAACTTCCAACCAAGTCACGATGACGAGCCACCCGACAAGGTTATGTGAGATAATTCCACTGTGGATGGGGTTAGTATTAATGTGGCAAACGGTAACAACAGTATCAAGAAGAGGAAATCTAAGAGGATGAAGAGGGACACCGCCGGAGAGACAAAGCATGGGAACATGAGAAAATGCATACCACCACATGACAAACCTCATAAGAATAGCTGCGATGATTAGACGTCAATGCAAATAAAATAGAAACATTTGTACTGTGCGTTGCTACTGTGCTCAGTTGAGAGAGTGGGGAGTGCTGGGTGTGGACCATGATGAGGCATGAATTTATGTGGAGGGAGAAATTTGTGAGGAATGGGAAATTGTGGGGAGATCTTGGGAATGTAAGAGGGCAAGTAAAATCGGTTGGCACAATCATAATTCGAAATTTGCACGACCATAATTCGAAATTTGAAAATTCAAAACTGCATAAGAAGAAGAAGAGGAAAAAGAGAAGCAAAAAAGTGAAAGCCGGGTGGGACGTTATCACATCATTTGGGGCGGCAAATTATGCGACAAACCAAATTAAAAATAAAATACGTTGTGGCCTTAGATGGATGCCAAATGACAAATAAATACACCACAACCAACAAAAAACTGGCCACCACGACGGAGGGGACAACGGATGGGAGGTGCGACGAGCATGACATGTGGGAGAAGTGAGATACCATCGATTTGGGGGCGTTGTAAGTCCAACTAGAGGCAAAAAACTAAAATAATTCATTGTGTTTAGAAAATAATTTTTTTCTCGTCCGGTTTGTATCATTTAGTTAAACCCCACCACACCACTCTTGGTCAACCCCTTCTGCAGAGGCACCCGGGATGGTGTGGCAGGAAATGCCAAAGCCATGCCGCTAGACCGGCGACCGGCTCCACCATTGTGGTGGTTTTTGTTGGATGTCATGCTAAGCAGTGACCACCCAACTGTACTATTCCTACGTACTAGTCTGTAACTAGGGAATGTTATTTCCACAACTACATTACTTATTCGTGGGAAGGTCATCTATTCTGACAAAAAACTTGAGGGAATACATGCGCACATGCATATTTGCGAACACAGAAACCCCGCCAGCCAACAAAATCACACAAAAAAACAGGAAGAAACAACAGAGAGCGCTATCTGAAAAATAAAAAGTGAGGAACATCTGTACTGTTCCAATGCATACATGCTTACATGTGCACATGCTTAAAGAAATCACAGCCTTACCACATGAAACACAACCACAATGCACACATCAACCAACATGTGGCTTTGACCCCCTCACTCTCTCCATGTCAATACCACATCAACCAACGTGCGGCTTTGACCCCCTCTCTCTCTCCATGCCAATATCACATCAACCAACGCACGGCTTTGGTCATGCTTTCCGCTTTAGTGATAGTAATAAGTAATCACTGCTATACAGTAACAACGTGATAGCTGTATTTAATAGGTGATTACTTATTTATGAGTGAAGGCTATTAGATTGTTGTTTCGAAAACCTTCTGGGAGAGAATTTAAATTTTCTCTCTTCACTAAAATTTGCTGTGCTAGCTCTAGTTAAGAATCCCCCACCCGCCCCCGGCAGGCTTTTCTTGGGTGTAGCAATCAGTAGCGCGTCGGGGAGGGATCTGACGCGCGTTCCGAAACCAAATTCGAATATCTGGGAAACCGACGAGTAGGTTAGCAACCCGCCATTTAAAAAAAATAAATATGGCGGGAGTAATTTCGCACCTTACTTATGGCGGGAACAATAGAGCTGTTTAAAAATTATTTTTTAATTTTTAAATAATTTTTTAATTCGAAAACTCCACGCAAATGGCTTTTTTTTCGAAACAAATTTACTGAAACTGAACCCTAAGAGACAATGACTGTCTTTATGCCATTAAAACACATTCAATACTGTTCCTTTTTACGCATGTATTTTTTGATTCATTCTCTAATGATTCCATCATTTCTTTGGTACAAATCCTACGCTAATTTATCGCTCCGTAGTACGATACAAAACTTCACCTCCCTGGCCCCTTCTCCTCGTTGTCGACTACGACCTACGTTCGACCGCCCTCATTTTTTTTCAGCGCCGTGCAGCAGCAATGATCCTCCTTTAATGCCTCGAACAGTATCAGTATATCTTTTTCATGATTTCATTGCATCATGCGCGGTCGAAAGAAGAAATCGATCGATGAGCTGGAGAAGGAGTTGGCAGAGCTTATCGAGAAATCCGGTCGGAGCAAACAGGATATCCTAATGGATCACAATGATTACCAAGCATTGAAAAAGAGGATTGATAACAACAATTCTCGCCACCACGATGCTGACATTCGGCGAATGAAGGACCTGAAAGATGCCTATCTACTGGGCGTGATTATTATTAATAGGCAAAAGAAGATCAGAGCTGCCCGCAAGGTTGCCACCACCGCCGTTGCCGCCGCCAATGCCACCACTGCCGCCATCCCCGTCGCCACCACTACCTCAGTGGATTCATCTATGTCTACTTCTACGTCTACTTCGATAAATGTTAACGAAATTACAGCCAGCTTCGAGTCCACCCCATCACCGCCATCATCTGGTCTTTCTACTTCACAATCTTCACTCAATATCAATCCTATGTCCGACCAGTCCTCACTCGCTATTTTTATCGCTTATTAGTACAGAATTATTTGTCCCGCCAATATTTATTGCTGCTACTCTAGTATGTACTATCGTACTACAACTTACTATTTTTTTTATCTCGAGATAGGGGGAAGAGAGAGAGGTGTCTCAATCGCAAATTTATCGCTCCTTAGTACAATAAGTACTCTTTATCCAGAGAGAGAGGGACGATTCTGAGAGAGGTGATGTCTCATTCGCTAATTTATCGCTCCGTAGTACAATCAGGGAGAGTAGATAGAGAGAGGCAGGTGGTGTCATTTTTTTAACACCAAAATCATGGCCGATCATAATGACAACTCTCGTCTTCTTTGTGGAAAACCATCTCCTTGCCCTAGCCGCGCTGGAATTAGTTCGCCGTCATGATTATGTACGCATTAATGAACTTAATTCCTACATTCACGCACTCACCTCTGAGCTGGCCATTGTTCGCAATGAAAGAGACCGATACCGTGCTGAGATGGTTAGGCTTAATCTTATTGCACCTAATTTTGGAATGACTAGATATGGGAGGGCTAATCTACATCATTCTATTATTTCTAATCGTATTGAAGAAGCCGTAGTCGGAGCACAACAGGGCGAAGATTTTTTCCCCGATGATCACGGCTATAATCTTGGGATGGAAAACCGTTTCCCAGCCGCCGACATATTTGCTTTGGCATTGGATATCCAGCAAAGCAATACACGTATGATTGAACTCATGTCTCACATCAATGAAGTTACCTCTGAGATCGCCAATGTTTCTAGCCAACGAGACCAGTTCCGCGCAGCACTTGAAAGCTTCAATAATAATATTATTGGCTGGGGCAGGTTCAGACTTCTTTGATTAATATAAACTAATAATTGTTATTTCACACTATCCCTTAGGTTTGCAAAACTCTTATTTCAAGTTTGCGAAAATTGCTGTTTAGGTTTGCGCAATTTTTAGTAAGTTTGCGATGTTTGCTTTACGGTTTGCGCAATTTTAAAGTAAGTTTGCGAATATCCTCGTAAGGTTTGCGCTATTTTCAAATAAGTTTGCATCTCTTTTCCAAACTCGTCTCTACCCCTTTTCTATACTCATGTATCACTTCTCATCTTTCTCATTTTTCAATACCATCTGGGGCCCCATGCCTTTACGGCATGGGGTTTCTTTTTCATTGTTATTGTTATCCTTTTCCCTCTTCACGAGGGACAGACTAAAACAAGATAGACGGAAATAGGTGGCTCGCCCTCGATACTCAAACTAAACTCATCTCGCAAACACAACACCATCAATACGAGCATCAGCCTTCCCCCCTCCTCCCCCCTTTTGGCCGATCGATTAATAGTAAAAAGGATGGCTCTAGAGAAGGATCAGGGCATAGGAAATGGATGGAAAAGGGATGGGAGGGATCAGTACCAGTAGTCCCTTCCCCCAAATCCATAGTAATAGTGGTGACTGTGACAGACCTCTATTTACACAATTTACACCATAGGAGTACTATTTATTTTTACCTCTATTACTACCTACACAGATAATAATATTAGGTTTTATCTGGTGCTGTTTATGATGTGTGTACAATAAAATATCTTTGTAAATCCCCCCATCCAGTGCCCCCCACGCCCCCCACTTGTGTAAGGTGGCTCCTAGTCAGCTGGTACGACTGTCTGGATGACCTTCCCACATACTGTATCGATTTCTGTTGCAATCATAGAACCAGGGAAGATGCACAACTTTCCCGCGCTCAAGTGGATCCAGCTCATCAAGAGGAATTATTCTTTTAGCTAAATCCCCAACCTGACTCAACTCCTGCTCTAGCTCTTTCCATTTCCCCGTTTTAACCGTTTCGTGTAGAAGGGATACAATTTCGAACTCTCCACACTCGGTACAACTCAACGATTTTAGCACCCGAGCAACAAGGAAACCGTAGTGTGTAAAATGAACACCACCTATGATCCAATTTTGACTTTTACCTCTATTGCGTGTTGCATGCTTTGGCGCTGATCCCCAGATGTGATAAGTTGGATCGCCAAGAGTGTATGGGTGACCAACAATTGGAAAATCAGTTTGAAATGCTTGGTTGATCCTTCCAAAAGGAAACCAGATGCCAACGTCCACTGGGTTGCTATTCTGCCATTCGCAATGCTTGAGCATATGCACGTTGATCCTACTTGGTATTTCATCTGTGTCACCAAAACCAATCAAATCGTCTTCCTCAAAGAACTTTGTTTGCTCATTCCATTCCATTATTCGTTCAGAGCGCAGTTGCTCTTGTAAACCTTCAACTGACCACATATTCCCAGCGATTGTGTACGCTGAGTTGACGTCGTCCAATATAATGTGTACGATCTTGTCCTGTGCAAAGGCAAACCGAGCTTGGCGTTTGACGGCCTCCCAGGCCAGTGGTTTTGGATTAAGTTTTTGATTGTGAGGCATGGTCCATTCCACGATGAAGAACTTGTCAACGACATCTATCAGCTCATGCAGCAAAATTTCGAGCGTGTCAACGTCAAACCCAAATTGGATTGCATGTGCTACTTTGCGAGGAGCTGCTCGCACGTTGCCATTGAAAACGTTGCTTGTGAGCGGTGAGCAAAATGAAGTAGCGTCCTGAAGTTGTGGAGCCTTGCAGGTGACATTAATGGGAATCTTGGGCTCCATGATGACAAAGGAAAACGCCAGGTCGAACACTTTTCGCACAAAGTTATTCAATGCATTCTGATCATTTTCTGCAAGGCTTGATTCAAAATCGTTCCAGTCCAATCGTTCCGTCATGGCTTTACCAAACGTATTTTCTGGTGTGATATTACGGAATCTAGTTGCGTTGGTAAACGGTTCATCGGCCACTTCTGATGTCTTACGATGTAGTTTTGCAGTTGCCGATTCAATGGACCAATTACGTACTCCTTCACCACTGGCTATCAACGCCAGCAACGTAACAAATAACAACAACAAAACAACAAAAATGCCACCACTGGCAAAGCCAACTACCCCCCTTTCCATTTTGTAGGTGAGTTCTCCTTTGATCTATTCGGAAAGTGATTCTACGCTGCCAAGAGTACTTTTTGTAGAGAGTACGTTCAACTTGGGATGGTAAGAGACGATTATTACTGAGGAGTGTCCAGTGAAAAAAGGAAACCTCTATATATAGAGGAATATTCGGAATGATTCGCATTACTGGTTCATGGTTTGGACTATCACTGGATCACACTTACATTGCTCCCTTGTTGCAGCCGGCGGATACGATTTTCGATGTGGGCTGGTCAACCTGCCCCGCGTTGGACTGGAACTGTAGAAAAAGGACCCATATTTTTATGGGACAATAATAACATTTTTATTTTCACCTCTACTACCTAGGTAGGTAGGTACGATACATCATCTGACCACCGTCGAACATGACAATTCTCATTCGAGCGGCGGGGGGGAGGTCGATCCTTCATCGGTTCGGCGCCTCAATCGCGAATAACGCCAAGCCGTCGCATCGCTTTTACTATAGCAATGCCGCCTCCTCCGCCCACGTCGCCGTCCCCCCCCCGGTAGTCCCGACGAGTCACGATCCCCCCCTCCCGTCGTACCTCCTCGCGGCCCCCACCACCGAAATCACGCGTTTCCCCTCCGGCCTACGCGTGGCATCGGAGTCCATGCCGGGATCGAACACCGCGACGGTCGGTGTTTGGATCGACGCCGGGTCCCGATACGAGACATCGCATAACAACGGCGCGGCCCACTTCCTCGAGCACATGGCCTTCAAGGGCACGTCCCGTCGGACGCAGCAAAGGCTCGAGGTCGAGATCGAGGACATGGGGGGTCATCTCAACGCCTACACCTCGAGGGAGCAGACGGTTTACTTCGCTAGGGTGTTCGGGAGCGACGTACACCGCGCGATGGACATACTCGCGGACATATTACTGAATTCCCGTCTCGATCCGATGGCCGTATCGCGCGAGCGCGACGTGATACTCAGGGAGATGAAGGAGGTGAATCGACACGAGGAGGAATTGGTCCTCGATCACCTCCACGCCACGGCGTTCGACGGGTCGGGATTGGGCAGGACTATCCTTGGTCCGGAGAGTAACATACTATCGCTGAGCAGGGACGATTTGAGAATGTACATCGACACGCATTACCTCGCACCTAGCATGGTCATCGCCGGCGCCGGGGGGATCGATCACGTTGAGCTGTGCGAATTGGCGGATAAGTACTTTGGTGGACTTAGGACGGAGTTGGACGAGGAGCAGAGGAGGAGCGACGCGGTGTGCCTCGACGAGGGGAAGTTCGTAGGCGGAGACGTTAGGTGAGTTAGAAGTTTTTTTCTTTTATCCTTTTCTTCGTGGTGCATTTCGAGGAGGACGCGGCGATGGCCGTTCGTTCCCTCCCTTTACCCCCTCCGATCCCTTTTAGGTCGGGGAAATCGGCAATTTTCGACCCCGACGTTCGCTGATCCTTTTTTTCACTCGCACATTTGCACTATTATTTGAATTTTTATATAGAATTCACTTCGAATCGGACGCGTTGGCGCATGTGGCCCTTGCGTACGAGGGTTCCTCGTGGACGTCAGAGTACGCCTACCCCCTGATGCTCCTGCAGACTCTCATCGGTAACTATGATCGTGCCGCTGGTAAGAACGTATCGTCACGACTTTGCCTCGACGTTGCTGATGGCGAGTTGGCCAATTCGATAAGCACTTTCAACACGTGCTACAAGGACACCGGACTGTTCGGGCTGTACGCAGTGATCGAGAGGGAAAAAGTCGGGGATCTCATGGCGTGCGTTACTCATAACCTGGCGAGGATGGCGGACGATGTGACTGAGGAAGACGTCGAGCGTGCCAAGATCGCGCTCAAGGCGACGATGTTGATGGGACTCGACGGCAATACCAACGTATGCGAGGATATTGGGAGGCAACTCCTCACCTACGGTCGCAGGCTGACGCCCGCGGAGATATTCCTGAGGATCGAGGAGCTTTCCGCGGACGACGTTAGGGCCGCGGCCCACTGTGTTTTCCACGACAAGGATCACGCCATGGCGGCTGTCGGTGGGATCGAGGGACTGCCGTCGTATGAGTGGATAAGGAATAATTCATACTAGATATAAGTATCATTTCCAACACACCCTCCACAGCTTTCCCTGCCAGTCCTGCCGTGATAAAATGCAAACAAAATTAGACGTTCCACAAAGTTTGGCACAATACAATTGACATCCACCAGCCAAAATTCAACGTCATCATCAAAGTCCTCTTATATGTTAGTTTTGTATTCCCTTGATGTTGAAGAAAAAGTGAAATAAAAATCAACCAAGAACAAACCACAATTCGCCATGCTGATTGGTTTCATCAACAGACAGGGAAGGTCCGTTGAGGGAAGACCGAGCTGTGTATCCAGCGTTGATGAATGAGTTCACAAGATACGCAGGATCGCCACCCTTGTCACGAATCATGCCCGGTGAAAATTCAGTGAAAATACAAGGGATTTTGCTGTTTAATAAAACGTCTCGTCCACCCTGTAACACATGTGTCTCATAACCTTCTACATCCATCTTTACAGCCCCAATTTTTGCGCGAATTTCGGCGCTCGCAAGCACATCGTCCAGCCTAACAGATTCAATTCGAGCACGGATGTTATAATTTACTCCTTCGTGCATAAAAGTGTGGTTGACAACCTTTTGTTTTTCCCCACATTGAGTGTGACCGTCTCCATAATTGTGCACATCACTGTACACAACGCAAGTAGAAGTAGCCGCCCCCAACGCTTTTGAGTGGAGAGTGATGAGGTGCTCAAAATTATTTTTGCAAATACTGGCTTGGATCAAGTCAGAATTTTCAGCAAATGCTTCGAATGCGACTACACTAAAACCATAACTAGCCATGGTGAGCGAGAAACTCCCAACGTTAGCCCCAATGTCGAGAAAGATAACTTCCTTTTCGGTCAGATTCATTTTATTGGCAAATGTGGTCAATGCTTGATGCAGACCATTCTTTTCATCTGTTGCCCACTGTCCCGTTCTAAGTAAGGAGTTGCTCACAATATCATTGTCTCCGTAAATGTACATGGAGATGCCTTGAGCCTGGTGAAAGGTGATACCGCGTCCGCTGTCTTTCGTCAGTTCAGCCATTAGTATCGAACATGATTCATTGCTGAGTGGTTGGGGTTGGTCAAATGCATTGTTGATAACTGAGCTGGGAGATGCCGTTGATGCAACAAGAGAGTTGGGGGGGGGGACAGTGCCCCTACCACCAACCTTTTTCAGTAACAGGATATGAAATGATGTTGCCAATGCAATTCCAAAAACAACAATATATTTAACGATTTGCGTGCATCCAGTTTTCTTCCTCCAAAAGATTCTCAAACCGATTTGAGGCTTCCTCATAAAATACATCAATATGATTGGGTGACAGTCAAAATTATTTGCGTAAAATAATAATACCAAGTATTGTTTTTGCTGGGGGATAGGGAACGCCGGGGCATAAGTTCATACGGGACATAGAACTATTAGAAAATCTTAAATTTTTTAGCACTCCTCTATTTGCATTGCATCCATCCCTTCCGATTTGGCCTCGTTTTTACTGAACTCATGCGAATCGGTGCCATGCGTCACTGAGGTTGAGGGAAAGGGGGGGAAGCCCCCCATTTCTCATCCATCCTGCGCCGTTCGCCGTTTTAACACAAGACCTTGTGACTCCACACATTCACACACAACAATATATTTTTATTTTATCTCCCTCCTTCTCCCCAATTTAATTATTACGATGATAGTAGGCTCATAGAATAACTGATTGCTAAATTTATAAGATATTACTATGAACAAAATTACCTCTTCCTCAATCTTTGTCCTTTCCGTGTTGATGAGCTCAACCTCCTCTTTCCTCCTTAATTCAGCCGCCATCCTTTCTTCTTAGTCGATCTTCGACTGTTCTGCATCGATGTGCACGGCCTCTTCTTTTCTCCTTAATTCAGCCGCCATCCTCTCATACTCCTTGATCCTAGTCTTCTCATCATCCCACCGGCGACAAACACTTCACCATGTTGAGATAGGGCAACATCAGAAACCCGATTTAACAGCTTAACAGCTATGTGGCGCCAGGACGCCGCATTTTTTTACGAGCTTCGTGCGCGCGTAACAACTCCGCGAATTTTCGGCCGTTGTTAGCGTTTGATAGCTAGAAAAAAAGCTGAG
>JALLPB010001217.1:0-11216 GCA_036939975.1 Cyclostephanos tholiformis | reverse complement strand
TGCGACAGATCTTCAGCAACAAGGAAGTCGAGAGTCAGCCTTGGTGTAGGGTCTGTCCCCCTCCTGCTCCAGAACCAAAATCCCACTAAGGGTGGCACGTCGTTTTATCATCATCATGGACGTCGGGAACGACGATCTTCACGGCAACGACCAGATATGGCGCCACGGTCCGCCGCCCGAAAGTGGCGCGGCCGCTAACGAAGCCTCGTCCTTCAACGCATGGCCTATCATGGACGTCGCAACGAGGTCGCCGCGACGACGAGGGGCGGGGGGGGATTTAATAATATCGCACCAGAATCGTCCAGACGACTACGACGCGCGAGCCGCTATGATGCGATATCATCCCGATCTCCCGTTTTTGGTCACGCACTGGCTCTCCAATTTCGCCGTTAGTGGTATGGGCCCAGTATCAATGCCGTCTTCGTCGGTAAGGATGGAAGAGGATCGTGCCCAAACAATCAAGCAGGGGGGGACGTCGACGGAGAGGTTGAAGGAGGAGGAGGCATTGGCGTCGATTCGTCGGGCAGCGTCGGACCTGGCTGTTGCATTTCGGACCCTTGGAGCCTATGGCCTGTCCGCCCACGGGACGACAAGGGCGATCGATCCACCGAGGGGCGGTTGCGGCGCCGCCAGTCGTCCGGCGACCTACGCGGATCTGATGCGAAAGTATGCCCCGCTCGTGACTGCGGCGGCATCGGGGTTGAGGTTTGCGGAGGGGAGTGGGATCCTCGATGCGCTCGTGGTGAGCGCCTCCTCGTCGTCGTCCAATTTTCGCGACTCGTGGAGACGGGGACGGGGCATAATGCCGTGGAGTTTGCTGGAGGCGGCACGCGAGGGTTCGGTTCCCGCGGAAGGAGAAGGCGCTGACGAGCGGAACGTCGGATCAAAACTCGCGATGTCGGATCCATCGAATCATGGCGAAAAGTCGTCGAATGGGACGAACAGGAAGACGACCGCTTGGGCCGGACCGGGGAGGAAGGTGGGCAGTGGGCCCGTCCCGGAGGAAGACGATGACGACTCCGCGGACCGCTCGATGTCATTATCGGACAACATACTACCCGGCTCGTCGATGCTCATCGAGGACGATGCCGCTTACTATGGAGATTCGGTGTCGCGCGATGATGCCGTGTCCATCCGCGCGTCGCAGACATCGCGTCGACTATCGTCGTTGAGAATCGAGGCCTGTGATCAGCGACGTTCGATGGAGCTCTCGATGCATGCGCTACATAAATCCATTGAATCCCTCGCGGCGTTCGGTCCCGTTCACCATCTGTTGCAACAGCAGTACGGGGATGATGATGCGGAGTCAAATAACCTCCGACGCGTCGTCGTTCAACTCGAAAGGAGTACCCAGGTATTGCGTTCGAAGTACTCCGCCGCCAAGTTGGAGGTGATAGAGGCGGAAATCGAGGCAAGGAAAACTTACCAAGCATTGACATCCATTCGTGGCTGTTATCGTGTAGCACGGAAATTTGACGACGATGAGCGTCCATCACTTCGCCAGATTTTAAGAGTCGAATCGTATCGAAGCAATATCGGATACGGCGCTAAGGCTCATGCGCCTGGTAAGAATAACATGGCGATGCCCGCCATTTTTGCGAGACAATATCGCGCTCGTCGACAATCATCATCTTCCAATCGCACCCGTTTGTCCGTGCTGAAATCGCGATTGTCTCATGCTGCCACCATCAGCAGTCATTTGGTTTACCCGATATATTGCTTAAAATTTGATAGGACTGGGAAATATTTCATAACCGGGGCCGATGACCAAGTCGCAAAAGTATTTCGCTTGGGCGTTGGTCAGAAGTCATGTGGCGCTGGGCCCTCGTCGATCAATTATGGCACGAATGTGCGTGGGGCAATCCTAGTTTGTTCCTTAAGGGGACACGCGGGTGTTGTGGCGGATATTGACGTGAGTTCTGACAATGCTTTTCTGGCCACGGCATCGGGAGATGGAGATATTCGAGTGTGGGGTCTGAATGATGGTTGGCCAGTGGCCATACTTAGAGGTCATACGGGCGGAGCCAATATGGTAAGGTATCGACAGCTCGTTCTAGATGTAATGATAGATCGAGTGAGTCGATCTCATCAAAACCATTTCTTACCTCGTAGGTTTCATGGTCGATGAGTAACCCGTTTCAATTGGTGAGTTGTGGCGAGGACGGCTTGGCACGAATGTGGGATATCCGCGAAGCTGCATTGAAACGATATGGCGATCACTATTCGTCATCAGTTATAATGGACGACGCGACTGATCGGGATAATACGGACGCGTATCATAGTACGCAGTCTGTGCAACCAAACTCATTTAATGCATCATCACAAGAAGGTCGTCGTGAAGCCGCCGAAGAAGTTTCCGGCATTTCGAATAATGGCATTCCGGGCATTGAATTCGGAAGGAATTTTGGCGATTTCGTCGCGAATGATCATATTGATGCAGGTGTGACACTCATAGCCCAATTGCATCACGGGGACAATATTGAGGATAAAGGATCGCCAGGACCTGTGACTCGAACAGGCCACGGAAAACAGGTCAAGGTAATGTGTATAGCAAGATCCCCTGTGGGAGGCCATTTTGCTACTGGGTCAAATGATGGAATGGGGCGCGTTTGGGCCGATGACGACAATTGGCAAGTGGGATCCTTAGATGATTTGAGACAATGCGGCCCCGATGATGATGTAACCAGGCACTCGAGCAAGATGATGCTAAAGTCGAGAATGGGTGCGTCTCCGTTGTACACTTACATTCACTGAAACGTTCATTTTCATTGACTTCCGTCTTTGTGTCAATTTTGGCAGCCCATGCGAAAGGACGTTTATTGGCCACATTAAGCGACGTTCACACTAACGCTGTGACAGATATGAAGTATTCGACCGCCGGTGATCGCATATTGACTGCAAGCATGAAAGACGGGAACGTTTGTATTTGGTCAGGTTTCCACCCACCTCCTCTTCCTGTCAGGTTTACCATTCAATCGCAACTATGTATTCAGCTTCGTGAATTGTCGCGCGATGGAACCAGCAATACCAAGGTGAATTGCGATGGTGTAGCTTGGACATGCGATGATACTAAAGTCATCACCTCACAATCAAGCCCGATCAAGGGAAGCGGGACGGATATCACTCCCGGGTCTCAATTTATTTATGTCTGGGATAGTCATACAGGGAAATGTCTCATGGGTATCACATCCTCCCATAATTCTCTTTGTCCTTCTTTGGCCCCACACCCTCACCTTCCGTCGGTGTTTGCATCGGCTGGTGCTGATGGTGTTGTAAATGTGTGGGATCTTGATCGGGGTGACTGCTTTTGTACTCATTCGAACACTTTACTACATGGTCCAATTGAACCTACCTCTGACAGAGGAAAACTGTGTGGCTATCTTGAAGCACAATTTAGCCCAGATGGGCTGAATCTGGTTTTAACTGACGAAAGTGGGAGGGTCATTATATTGGATTCTCAAATACCGGCAAGGCTTCAAACTCGGTCGGACAATTTTGAAGAAAAAGCATTGCAAGAGCAATATTTTGCTAACGATTACTATGAGCTGATATATGATGCTAATGGCTACTGCATTGAGAGAGGGTCGGGAAGACCACCCCATCTAGCTCCCGGAGGTGTACGGTGCACTCATGAAGGGGTCCCGTATTCAGAAGCCATGAGGGAAACATATAGAGAGCTTAAGGGTCCACTCCCAATACAACCATGCAGCACAGTATTGGATGGATATGACACTCGACGCTTGAAGAATCAATTAGAGAGAGGTGTGATTAGTAGAAATCCACAAACCAAGGCCAGACGAATTATGGCTAGAAACCCCGATTTTAACCAGAGCTGTGAAACTGCCATCATAAATAAAGAAGGCAACTTCGTCCGTCACTTTGTAAAAGACTATTCCACTTCTACTCATCGAGCTACGAGTGCTACTGGTAACCGAAATAGGGATTCTGCATCTAACGATAGGCCGCTCTCTAACCGTTACCGATGGATTAGCTTCAATGATGTGCCAGAAAGTGAGGGTGAGGAGGAGGATCAGGATGACGAAGAATTTGTAGTTAATGGACGTAGGCTTGACGAGAGTAGCGAAGATGAGAGAAATGAATTCTTGTCACAGTTTCATCGGAGGCAAGAATCGGGGAGAGGAAGAGGTGGATCTGGACGAAGAAGACGTAGAGAGAGACCCCAACCAGATTACGAATTCCGTGAAGAAAGTCAACCAGCTCGTGCATCGTCTCGCCAGGCTGTGCAAAGAACGTATAATGAATTGAATTCTGATGACGAAGCATTGGAAGAGCTAATGAGTACACATACGAAGCCTAGCGGGAAATATGTTGACGACTGGAATGTTTCGGGTCACATGTTTAAGTTGCCTAGGGGTGGAGGCAGCCTTGTTCGCAGGAATTGGCTTTGTCGGACCATCTACCACGGACAAAAAATGTACTGTCCACAAGTTGGAGACTCGGTGGTTTACATACCGAAAGCACATCGTGAATTGTTAAGGAAATTTTGGATTCAGGGTTATTCCCCTCCTTGGAAGTCGTGGCCAACGGCATCATCATGGCCAGTTGTACGCTGCAAGGTTACACATGCACGATACCGTTTCCCCTACGAAAGAAATTACAAGTCTAAATGTGATGACAAGTTGATTGGCGTATCAGCGATTTTAAGCCTTGTGATTTCAGGTGTGCCGTCAACGTCATCGAATCGAACTTTTCCATGGCCGGCTCCAACTTTCGTCCCTCCCTCTGCTCCCAGAACTCGCTCTACTGAATCAATTAAGTTTGAAGTAACTCTGTTTGAGTGTGATGAAGAAGACTTTCTTATTCCCGAACATCTATATTTGTGGAAAGTGGAACAGTTAGAAAGAGCGATTAGTGCAAATAATGGGCGAGTTGATGGGCTCTCAGTAAATGTGCTTTGTAAACCAAACAGGAGTGATAACAACGAAGGAACAGAAGATCCTGAATATTTGGAATTCACTGGCCGTCTGGTTCATATGAATGAAAC
Organism: Cyclostephanos tholiformis; assembly: GCA_036939975.1. Classification (NCBI taxonomy): domain Eukaryota; phylum Bacillariophyta; class Thalassiosirophyceae; order Thalassiosirales; family Thalassiosiraceae; genus Cyclostephanos; species Cyclostephanos tholiformis. The sequence goes on along the minus strand of JALLPB010001217.1, from coordinate 6,211 downwards.
ACGCGACGATGAAGAATATCATCTATTCGATAGTGGATACAATGCTTTAACCATGGTTTGGGATGATAATAACGACAAAAATCCATACCTTTTCAGCGTTTGGAGTATCAGTATGACCAACGCATCCTGTGATGCCCCTATCGCCCCAACTATGAGAGAGAAGGTTTGTCTTGCTGTGAGGGGAGCATTACACACCACCATGAACCTTGACTCTAACGTCACTGAGTGGTTCTTTGACCAGGTTGACACGAGCAAATATACTGACTATCTTGAGATGATCGAAGTGCCGATGCATCTATCTCTAATTCAAAAAAGATTGCGGAGCTATTATTACACCAACAAATTGAGTGTCATTGCTGACATGGAGTTACTGAAGGAAAACTGTTACAAATACAATGAAGATGGCAACGATATTTTCGAATTGGCTTGTCAATTGTATGACAAGTTCAAAAGTCTCGTAGATGCCATTGAGGAAGATAATACGATAGACGCAACTGACCCAGAAAATGACGTGCAATCAATTGCACATGATGTTGCGCAAGCGAAATCTCGAGTGCGTGCTAAAATTGGCAGCATTGAAGAATTAGATATCAATGATTTCGAGGAGAGGCGCCAACCCCAACGCATGATTCAATCTGAGGGAGAGAATGATATCGACCAAGAGCATCAAGTAGTTTCAAGCCGACCTACTGGACCATCGGCTGTTCAAAATTCGCAGTTGACACGAACATCTTCAAGGGCAACGAGGAAGCCATCTTACATGGACAAAGAGCATTCTGAGAGTGGTGGTAGTGATGAAAGTGACGGAGAGGCAAGCCAAACGAAGAGGCCACCGCCTCCACGAGCAAGAAGCAAGCCGGTATATTCCGAGAAAGTTCCGGATGAAGAAGAACGAATGATCGATTTCGGGAATGAAAATGTAGTTGTTTCGAGCCGACCGAATCGACGATCGGCTGCACAGCAATTGCAGTTGACTTCGGGTGGCAGACCCGGCCAACGAACATCTTCAAGAGCAAGGAGGAAGCCAACCTACCGGGACGTTCCTTCCGAAAGTAGCAGTAGTAATGAAAGCGATGGATGCGACGATGGCGTTTCTGCTGAAAAGAAGGAAAGCCGAAGAAAGAGAAGACCGTCGCCAAGAGCAAGAAGCATTAGGGAAAGTGACGAAGACGTTTCTGCTTTAGAGGAGTCAAGCCAAAGGAAAATACAACCGCCACGAAGAGCAAGAAGCATGCCGGTATATTCTGAAAAACATTCGGAGGAAGATGAACAAGTGAGCGATTTCGAGAATGAAAATGTAGTTGTTTCGAGCGGACTAAGTCGACGATCGGCTGCTGAGCAATTGCAATCGACAGCGGGTGGCAGCTCCGGCCGACGAACGTCTTCAAGAGCAAGGAGGAACCCGACCAACCAGGACGTTCCTTCCGAAAGTAGCAGGAGTGATGAATGCGATAGAAGTGACGACGACGTTTCTGCTGAAGAGAGGGCAAGCCAAAAAAAGAGAAAACCGCCGCAAAGAGCAAGAAGGAAGCCAGCGTACACGGAGAAAGATTTTGATCAAGAAGAACAAATTAGTGATATTGAGAATAAGTATCAAGTCGTTTTGCGCCGACCGAATCGACGATCGGCAGTTCAGAATTCACAGTTGACAGCGGCTGGCAGCCCTAGTCAAAGGACATCTTTGAGAGAAACGAGGAAGAAAAAATGCGAAGAAGACCATATTTTGGAAAAAGATCATTCTGAAAGTAGCGGGGGCGATGAAAGCGACAGAGATGATAATGCGAAGAGAAGGATGCCTCCACGATCAAGAAAAAAGCCGATATACACGGAAATTGATTCAGAGGACGGTGATTATTCTTATTCTAGTGGCGAAGATGAAAACGATAGTAGTGATGATGAAATTTCTCGTCCAGTTGGCCCCAAGAAAAGAAAAGGAGGACGAACTGTTGTACCAACTAGCAAACGAAGCCGAACACTAAAAAAAAAGAAAACCCAGTACCCAGATCTTGAAAAATGGCATCCAGTCTCAAGAAGATTAATTCAATCAGTGGGAGCCGCAGTCCTTGAGAAACTGGTGAGTTGTTCTCGACGAAATGCTCGCAGCATGAATGAAGATAATTTCACTAACTTTTTTGTGTCGGCACAGAGAGAGATGGATTATCTCAATTTATTCTCTCAGCCGGTGTGTGAAGTATTTCCCGCTATCGCCAAAGAGTATCTGAAGGTGGTGAAGAAACCGATGGATTTTCGCACAATTGAGGAGGAGCGCATGCCTCGGTATGATCACATTTCTGAGCTACAGGAAGATATTATACTTACTTTTCACAATTGCTGTGTCTACAACGGAGAAATCAGTTTGCAGAAAAAATATTGCAGATATGCTTTGTAAGAACAATGCAGTTGGTGTTGAAATCGCCCTTGCCCGCCGTCGTCATGTTTGCTCACAGCATTTCTCACATTCCGCATTTTATTTTCTCATAGAGATCTTTGGCAGAAGCTGAACGACGTTTACCGCGACGTGACTAAGAAAAGCTACTGACTTTGTGACATGTGGCACATCTTGAACCACAGAATGTGAACAATAAAAATAACGGCTAGAGAAGACGTCGTTGAGAAAGGGAGAGTCACGATTTCAACAAAGAAAGCCCGCGTCAAAAGTTGAGAGAAGGCTATATTTTTCGGGGTAAAATTAGCACTATTTTGATGAAAAAGACAGCAATTAGTATAATTAAGCCCTCCTAAGTCGATCTAATACTCCCAACAGGTATGTAGTGTTGTAAAGCACACTCTTCCAATTTGTTTGATATACGACACCCCTATATGTTCCACCTATGTCCTCTTGCCTAACTTTAGTGTTAACCACACTACTACGTGCCAAAACCTCCTAAAATATTATCATGCACATGATGTGTTAATTCAATAATATCTCATCAACCGTCAACAAATCTTTGACTCCCATTGACAAAGAGTCTTTGCCAACATGTCAGGAAGGGGTAGGTGTGTCAACAGCCGCATCGCAGAGGCTGTCAAGTTCATGATGCTGTGCCCAAAAGCAAAGGTCGCACAGGCGATGCGCACCACAAAATTCACTTTGGCAGAGAGTGAGAACTTGGCAAAGCAGGTGGTCATCCGCCACACATACAAGACGGCAATCAGTGGAGGAGATAGTACAGCCTCCTCCCACCGACAGATAATTGTTCCATCGTTGCTGTCAATGACAAATATGTTCCCATTGTCTGGGACTAGTACTAGTACTGCTGTAGTCATGGCGGGTGGCAATTTGACATCACCACCACCATTGACACCAACAACTCCAGGTAGATTGTATCAACAAGGTTGCGTTGTCAGATTTTGCAAAGCAAGCATTTAAGAGGGCAGTTGGTATGCCCGGGAGCTGAAAAAACCAAATGGAAAATCAAGCTGCAAGATTGGTACAGGCCAAGTACGATGGCGTCGGTCCACATGCCGCAACAATTCGGAGGTGTGTCAATGCTAATCTTGTTGGGATTTTGCCACTGAAGCTGGGGGTAAAGGGGGACGTACCAGTGTGGGCGTTTAAATCACTTTGTGTAGCATTCAAAAGTTACATCCAAATTTGCCAAATCAACTCAAAGATGGGGGAGATCTCTTACAAAAAGCTGGTTACATGCATCAATACTGTGTTGAAACACGATTATTGTCAGAAGATGCTGCAGCATGTGTTGTCGGCAACGACAAATAATTTGGATGTGTCGATGATGCACCTCGCAGAAGATCGGAGAGTTTAATGTTAATGGACTACATTCACCAATATTTCCAGTAATTGGGAATGGGACTTGGTTGAACTCAGATTCACCATATAGGAGACCAATGAAATGGTGAGAATCCCCAATGAGCAGCTGCCTTTCATCATTAATTTTGACAAGATGTGCCTTTCTTTGGATGATGTGAGCGGAGGAAATAAGGGAGGTAGATGACTTATCACCCTCCATGATTCGTGTTTGTCTTATAATGTAGAACAAACCAACAAGGATAGCTTGATGGCGACCTTGGTTTGTGGGAGCAACACTGCTGGCGAGGCACTCCCACCGCATTTCCTATTTCAAACAAAGGCAAAGATGGATGATGGGAAGCAAATTCGGAATGAGATGTTCCAATTTTGTCCCCGAGTGATTGGGAAGTTTGGGCATGAAGTCAAGACATCCTGGGATTGCACCTTTGGCCTCAACACAAAAGGCGGGATGGACAACAGTGAGTTTGCACAATATGTCGAAGACTCAATTTTGCTCCTTTACCCTAACATGCATGACAGGCCAGGACATTGCCTCCTCTTGAAGTGTGGTTGCAGGCCAGGGCATTTACAAGTTGAGCTCCTTGCCCAGTTAAAGCACCTTGGTCTACCTCTACCCTGGTGTGCCAAACATTACCGTGGTCATGCAAGAGACCGATCGGACATTTGGTCTATTCAAATCCAAGTACCATGCAAATTTCAAGAACCTTGTTGATGAGTTAGTGCGGCTTGACAAGAGTGTGTTGGTGCCACAATACAAGCATGGACTGTTGGTGTTTGGCAGAGTTGATCCTGACACAGGGCTGCACCTCGATTTGGCATTCAAGGAGGGATTTAGTCGCAATAATTGTCTCAAATCGTGGGCAAGCATTGGTGCTGCACCTCTTACCCATAAGTGTCTAAAGGATCCACAGGTAAGGAAGTCGATGGACATGGATAAGGGTTATGCATTCCTTGTTAACTCTGTACAAGAGGCGAATGATTATGCTGTGTATGCGTTGACCGAGGGGGTATATGATGGGTCGCCTTTGCAAGCATTGGTTACAATCAAGCCAACCGATGATCACTTGGAGGGCCAATTACAGAGTGAATGTCATGGGAGTGAATCAAACTGTTGGCTCATGTGAACACTCATGGGAAGAAGTACTTTGTGATGGGTGGGAGCCATGTGTGTTCAGATGACTTTTTTAAAGCTCAAGCACTTCAGGTGAGGGAGAAAAAAATTGAAGAAAGAACAAAACTGAAAAAGAAGCTGCTGGAAAAGGCTGTGCTTTGCAATAAGGGGATGGCAATATTGGTTGCAAAGGCCACATTCTTTGAGGCGAATAATTACAGGTAGGTGTCAATGAAGGAGTTGGATGTATTGCTATTGTGGTATGGCAATGATACAAAGGGAATGAGGAAGAAGGGCGAGAAAGTGGAGAAGTGGAAGGAGATCTGGGTGTCTAACATTAACCTGCCAAACATTGAAGAGTGGACAACAGAGGACAAGGAAAAACTGCTTGACATGAGCAATAGGGACATCAACATGTCAGAGACATACCTCAGCAGGTTTACAGCGCTCCAGAAGAGGAATGCAATCGCAGCTGTCCTGGATATGTCAGAGGATGAATGGGAGTCTTTGAAGGCACTAAGGGTGGCCAACACTGGAAATTCAACACAGAGCACAGTTATGACAGAGAATAATGACAACATACTTTGCAAGTTGAAGGTGGCAAATGAGATGATTGGGGGAGAACACAAAAAGGAAGTGGTATAAATTATTATTAGAAATAAGTTAACAGCTTAACAGCTAAGTCCGTTCTGGCGGGAACGAAAAATTCCCGCTCGGAAGGCTTTTTGCTAGCTAAACACAACACACAAACATCTCCACCATGATGGAGCCGTTTTCCCCTCCATCGGCGTGAATNTTGCTAGCTAAACACAACACACAAACATCTCCACCATGATGGAGCCGTTTTCCCCTCCATCGGCGTGAATTTTATGGATAGGCCCATTCCAACACATGGGCGACGCGGACGAGGTGTTGGTCGAGGGCGCTGTCGCGTGGTTTCAATTGAAACGATAAAATAACAGAGTAATTAATTTAATTCTACAGCTACTCTATTTTTTGTCTAATCGCTCGCCCACCGCCGACAATGGTGGCCGAAACGGCATCCATTGTCGTCGGCAGGCCACAATAATATACGAACTACATTAACATATCCTAAAGAATAATAGTGTAGCTCGGCTTTATGTTTAATCGACCATAAGATGGTCGTTTAGCTACAGTTATGTATTACAAAAAATCGACAACAGAAAAAAATTCACCTACTTCGTGGGCCGTTTCGATGGCCATGCGGATGCGCCGGTGCGATACGGCGTGCATCGCCCGATGGAGCACGTCCAGGGCTTCATGCGGAGCCACTGGACGCCGCCATCGGGCGAGAATTCGCCCTGTAT
>JALLPB010001216.1:0-16898 GCA_036939975.1 Cyclostephanos tholiformis | reverse complement strand
TACAGTACTTTATTGTACCTTTTCTCCTACTTTTCTCATTTTCAGCGAGGAATAGGCGAACGGAAGAGCCCCACAGCATTTTCCGACCGAATCCGTCCTGACCGCGCCAAAATTCAGACAAAAAGGAAGAGATTGATGACCATAATCGAAAATGGACCCAACGAGTTTTTTTTACGAAATTTCGTCCGTCAAACGTTCACGCCAAAATGCGTATGTCACGGTTTAGATAAATCAGTCTTATATTTCTGGGCAATCTGATTTCCCGCTACCCTTCAACAATCGGCATATAATTATTGATGAAACTCCGTAGCTTTCCCCATTCTTTTCTGCCCTCGACGTCCATCCTTTTGATTGAAATGTAGATTGTATGGGTTGTCTGTAATATTGTTCTATTGGGATATTGTTCTACTCCGTAAAACCATTCTAGATGTGTGCGACAAGGATTTATAAAAATATTAAAAGACACTGTTTTAGAACGGTTCATGGGGTAGAATGATATCCCAATAGAACGATATCACAAAATACCAATTTAATTATTTTAAACTGGATTATGCATTGCCCATGGTCTTCCTTCGAAGCATAACCTCCAATACTTACCCGCCCCCGTCACTCCAAGACTGTTCAAACTACCAAGTCCCCACCCACCCTTCATGGATAGGATAACAACCGAACCATGTTGGGCGTGAATTCCAACCCTATTCTTGGAATTCAATCATGTAAACCAGTTGTTCACAAGAATATCATGGGGTGTGCCGCATTAGTATGTGAAATTGTGGTGCATTCTAAATTCACCACTACTTGTGTATGGACTTGCCCATCCATTAGTTAGTAGCACCCATCATCAATCTAATGGTTATATAATGAGTTAATTGTTGGATCATTTTAAAAAGTTTTCCAAACCCTACTCCTATCAAATTACAATGCATTGATTCTTGTGCTGAAATTAGACTTACAATGGGTTCTTGTGGCTTTGGGTATCCCTTTAAGCTCAACCAGCAGCTCAATAGAGCCAAAGTAGGGTTTTGTTTGATAATTAAAAATAATGAGCTTAATCGTAACCCTAAATTTTTAGAAATGATTAGTCATGATTGATCTTGATCTGAAATCTTGATCAGATAATAAAGTCTTATCGGTTGACAAAGAATTCTTGATCTGCTTTGATATTCCTAAAAATTTTAGTTTATAATTCCTGATAAAGCAAAATATCACACAGTCCTTCCTGGCAATGCTCTGTGTTGATGAGAGGTCAGACCGGCATGTTTTGCACATAACCTTTTGATGGCACTTGAGATCATTTTGTGACATGGCTTTTGGCAGGATGCCAGCAATTTGATCTTTTGTTCCAACAGGATAGATTTTGATGAGTCCCAAACAAATGAACTTGTTTGCGAAACTGGTGGTAACAAGTATTGATGTGTTTGATTCAAGGACAGAGTTTTGGCAGCCTGGCAAGTTTAAGGGAGCCTGAGTTGTCTTCGGACACTTTGCAGAAGATGTTGGGAATGGTCAATATGATGGTAAAACCGCAGGTCCTAATTTCATTGACCAAAAGCATGATATGAGCCCAAAAGTTCACTTTAATTTGTGTAACTAATGTTACACTTTAGAGACATTAGGTGTGTATAGTAATTACCTAAAGTACACTATAAGGTGCCAAACGGATTTTTAGCACCAAGTGGAACCTCTGAAGTCACAGACTGACATCAGAGATCTAAAACATTATTGAATGTTGAATAGAGATCCACCACATCATTGAATGCTGGATATGGATCCACCACATCATATGATGTTGAAGGGAGATCTTCAAGCTCTCCTATAGATGTACATACTCATGAAGGAACATCAAAGATACATCATAAGGATGTACCAACACTTGTGGAATCCTACAGGTTGCATCTCAAACCCTTGCTTTGGACAGCGTGATCCACTTCACTTTTAAGCATTAAAATAAGTTAATTATTTTCTCTTCCTGACCTGAACTACATGTAACTTTGTTTTCCCTTGAAACATTTCACTTCAGGGGGAAAGTTATCCACCAACCTAGGTCACTATCAATTGATAACCTACTCTATATCCAAGTACCAGGCCAACCACAAATCGCTGCCCAAAATCAGCCGATCTAGTTAGCCTGCATACCTACGAGAGCTAGATATGTCAATACTTGCGTCATTAAGTATGCCAGCCTTCCTACGAAATTTTTTCATTGTCACTCTGTGTGAGCCCGAGGCATTCGCTCCAAGGTACTCATCCTCCTCAACGCCATACCATAAGTTCCTAGAAGGCCCACCAAAGTGCTTTTTCAAGTCTTTTTTCCTTGGGACCAAGCTAGGACAGGCTCTACAAGTCATGAGTATGAGCAAGGCAGTCCCCAAAAGCCTTAAAAACCAAGAGTGCGAGAAAGGGAACCGGAAGAAGCATCCTCCCATTCCCTATGTGCCCATAGTAAATGAGGTCCAAGAAGCCGTCGCGAAGGAGAAAGAATATTTCTACAAAATTAAACTCCCCGACAAGACCAAATTTAGTATACCCATCTGGGACACTGGGACCCAGGAAGCCTTTCTGATTCATGTGCAGCAAGCCAAAAGCGCATGTAAGAGGAAAGGGCTGTTCCAGGACTATGATGATCCCCTTGAGGCAGAATCGAAGGCCATGGAGCAAGCCAAGGGTTTCCAAAAGGCAACCACAAACGTGATAGGACCTGAGTCTGAGAAGGACACCAAAGATCCCAACCACTCCTCACTGGATGAGTTGAAGGCAAGCCTTAAAGATGCCCTTCTGGAAAAGAAGGTGGCCTTCAAGGCCAAGGCCATTAACACTGAAGGTTTTTTCTTGCTCTATGCGAACCTTCTCAGCAAAGACGCCCGATTCTGCTCGGACAAGATTGTCTCCAGCCAAATCGGAGCAGCCCTGTGGACTGATCTACAAGGGAACAAACACAAGAAAGAGAGGGTTAAGAGTATGGAGTCCTTTCAGGATTGCATCACCTTCCACCTCCTGGACATGTTCCCCGATGATGCAGACAAACAGCAGTGCTTCTACATCAGCAACATGCTGAAGAAGCCCCAGCGAGTCCCAGTAAGGTACTTCTTCCAGCGAGTATAACAGCTCAATGGCTATCTTTTGTACCTACCCTGTACCTACGACAGCCCTTGCGCAACTGCTGCAACTAAGCCCGTTCAGGCCTTTGACGAGGCTGAACTAGCGAACCTTCTCCTTTGCATGTGCCCAGAGTCTTGGCAGGATCAGTATGATCTTACACAGGGTCCACTCCCCAAGAGCATTAGGAAGCTATTGGGTGTTCTTGAGAATGTTGAAGAAGTAGTAGCAAATTCCAATGCCAAGGATAAGGCTGCAAAGGACAGTACTGAGAAAGCCACTGGAAAAGGTAAGCATAAGGGTACTAATTCCAATGAATTTTGAATCCCCAAGAAGGCAAGAGTTGATAAAAGCTGCACGCTGTGTCAGAAACATGGGGGTGCACATATGACCCACAATAACAGTGAGTGCCATAAATACAAGAAAGATGGAACACTCAAAAAGGGTTTCAGTGGAAAAGCAGCCATTGGGCAGAAATGCCATGTCAGCAGTAAGAAAAACCATGCTAATTCCATTGCACAGATCAGGAATACAGCAACTCTAGTGATTCCGACTCAGAATAGGATAATGGGTATGGTTGTACTGTAGGATCCCATAGCAACAAAAAGTCTAAATTAGATATATGTGTTACACCTTCCAGTCCGATTAAAACTACCATAACTAGTAGAATTACTAACAGTGATCTTACTAGAAAACCCCCCAATAACAGTAATGTTACTTACAGTAGAATTACTGGTAGAAATCCCAATCATAGTAAAATTACTGACTAAAATCGAACACTCACCCCTTTCAAGTATGAATGAAAAGGGGAAGGTGATGGCAGTAATGGCAATGGCCAAGTACGGCAATGTCCACCATTACAAAAGTACCAAAAAGACCACCAAGGAAAAGCTAATATGAGTCCTACTCGATAGTGGCTCAGATGGCGACCTCCTTTTTCATGAGAAAGGGAAATCTAAATACTTTCCCTACTTGACTAGGCAGGTGCCATGCTCATGGCATATGTCGAATGGGGTCTTCCACACCAAAGGAAGAGGCAAGCTCCTAATCAAGTTTTTTGAATACAGCAATAGCAAAGAGTTCCTAGCGGAGCCAGATGTGTTTGAATATGACCCAACCATGGGCAAGCCAGTGTTTGACCTCATCATTGGGTGCAACTCAATGGAGAAGCTAGGTATTATTATTGACTTTAAAGCCAAAACAATAACAATCGATGAGATCATTTTGCCAATGAGAACATCGCCAATCTGACCAATAAGTCTAAGGTAAAAGAAGCCTGGCCAATAAGTAAACTACTTAATAAATTATCACAATTTCTACTTTGTACAAAAGGGATAGACAAACGTCTTTTTGATTGCCGTGAATTTCCACAGCAAGGTCGCACGGGGCGGCGGGGACACGTCATCAATGTGACTGTGTCCCCCTTTGGTAACAATCCAGATAGACAGTCGTCTAACTAAATAGCCAGTAACAGGCTAAGGGTGTAGCCTCTGACACATATATCCTCTTTGCAGAGGACAGACTGTCAATCCGGTTTGCAGAGGCGTTTGTTGGAGGAAGACTGTGCGAATGTATCCGCCGGATGGGGTCTCTTGGTGAGGAATGTGGAAATGGTAGGTGTATGAATCGGAAAGGGATTGTTGTCGGGCATGGCAAGATGCATGCTGTCTCGTCGGATCTGCCTTTCTACCTCGGTGATGCCTAGTTTAGTCCTACTTGGGAGTTTGCGATTGACGTTACGACGTACGCGCCGCGCTTGACGGCCTTCTGCTCGAGATTGCTGGCCTGCTGAGATTGCTGCCTGAATAGCCACTATCCAATACTGTTGGTTTTCGATGTGAGACCTGTTGAGATTGCCAAAATTTATCTCAAGTAGAAACCTACTATCTGCGGGAACCTCCTCGAGAGGAGTCTCTGCCAACTCATCAATAACCGCTCGTACGGCGTCGAGGGATTTATTGTGGAGGTATCCGTTGCGCTGATCGTGTAGGGCAAAGTTACGATAGATCCATTGTGAGTGGGTGATGTGAAGGAGTTTCGAAATCAGGATTTTGGTCCAATCTGCACCGTTGAGAATACTTCCAGATAGGGCGAGGTGGTAGTGTTGAATGAAGTAAAAATGCGTTGAAATACATCCTTCCATAAAGTTCCGCCATCCTATTTTGTCCTGGCTAACGGCAAGTGCTCGCATTCGTGGTGACATTGCGCCAAGAGCGGCAAAGGGTTTATCGCCCCGCATCAATATATATTTCGGTATCCAGTATGCGAGCTCTACATCCGTAAGATTTTCTTGGTTAAGCCAATCGCCGAGTTCATCTGTTGTCTCGTACAGGAGTCGGGTCCTATCGTCGTTGGGACAAACAAGGAGATGTGCCGCCGATTCCCGACTGCCACAGCTCGGACATCTTTCATCGGGGCATTCTAGACCAGAGTACCTCCCGACCTGAACCCTCGTCCCGCAAAATCCCGAGTGTTGTTTTGACCGCCATAGTTTGTACATGTCTGATTTAGACGACAACGCAAGATTTAGATGTTCCCAATCCACCTCTTCAAATCGTTCTTTCGGCCACTTCATGATTTCAGGGAGTATGCATTTGGCGATTTCCTTACTAGCATGAAAGCGAACCGGTTGTGACACATCATTTGTAATCTTGTTGCCCCAGATCACCACTGCAGCATCCTCTCTTGGCAGGAGTTGTGTAGGGAAGTTGAAGGACCCTGACATAATAGCCCGCTGTACTGCGTTCTTAGCAGTAGTATCGCAAACACAATTGAGCTGTTGTACTATGGATAGCTGGTGCCAGGAGAGAATCTTGTCCATATGTCCAGACACATGTTGGTATTTGAAACGTCCTGTAAACATGGCCTTAGTTGCGCGTAGGCTTCGATGAATGTCTGAGCACGCCGCGCCCAATTTAATGCGCCGAAGTTCGTATGAGCTTAACTGGAGAGCGCGAAGGTTATCGCAGCACAGTACTGCCGTCCATTTTTTGATCATAAAGAATTCCGACAGTGCCAGTGCTAATAGGTGTAGAGAGCACAGTCCGAGTAGTTCAGCTCGATAGGAACTGGCTGACGAGGACTTTTCCCAGAAGGATCCTACTAAACGTTTGCCGGTGTGGGTGCATAATATAATCCATCCGACCCCGCTAATGACGGGAGCTCGCTTCCTATCATAGGATCCGTCTGTCACCCATATAAGTGATCCGGACGTCATCCCTTGAATTAACCACAGAAGATCGTGTTTCGTGATCTGGCCATCTTCGATTCCTTCCCACATCCATTCCCCCCCCCATGACTTAAGATGCTCCCAGAAATTTTCGGATAGTTGTGGACTGATGGCCAGCCGTGGTCCGGTGGATAGTTTATATACCTGAATTGTGTCGATCCCTCGTATTGATACCGGGAGGCCACGCACATTGTTGGTCTCCAGCGGTTCGCTCCATGTCATAGTGTATCCCCTGTTGGAGCGCGTCCGCCACTGTGAATGCGTGGGATGGTAATGATAGATAATGCCATCTTCAATTCGATGAAGTTCGTTACGTGGGGTAATGAACCATAACCACTTCCTATGCGTCGGATGTATCCAGCGTCCTAGCGGAACCCTTAACTTTCCACCAGTGGCCGTGTAGTTGTGCCAGAAGGTACACCACTTGTCCCAATCCCCTCTCGTGGGCCTCTCTGGGGGAAAGCGGTAAGTGGAACGACGTTTGTAGGGTCCAGGATCGAATACAAAACTCTCAAGATACTTTCCATCGGCCGTGACCAGGTCGGACAAAAATATGCACTGTAACATCCCCCTACACCAATTGAGGCTGTTGATATCCTCCGTGGAAAGATCGCCGTCCAGTATTATTTCCATTACCACCCGGTCCCATTCTCTGGGCATCGGTAGGGTCAAATATTTCATATGGAGTTGAATATTGAACGTGTCCATTGATTGCCACAACATTTTTACCCAAGATAGCGGCGCCAAGTGACCCCACTTGTCGAATGGAAGAGTAAGCGGGTTATTGGGAGTTCCGAGTTGTAATTGTAGATAGTGGAGAGAGGCGTCAAGCTTTTTGCTGGTAGAGGTCGAAGTGTGGTAATGCTGTAGTAATGTGTTGATTCTACAAATCAACTGCTCTATCGGTAAATGATAGAGTCCAAAACCTCCGAAGGTAGGGAGTAATTTACGTAGTTCCCTTTTTACTGTGCGTGCAACCCCAATAATAGGCATCGTCTCGTAATCTGCCTTATCGAAGATCGTTTCCGTAATCTCCAAATCATTTGTCATTGTGCCTAGTCCGTAGCGTATGCCCGGCCATAGTTGTTGTTTATACGCGACCCATGCCATATGGGACGGCAAATGGCCGTTTTTCATCCTGGCTATCCACTTGGTGAGCTTACCAAATATGTATTCCAAATGGCCCTGATTGCCACCGGCGGGTGCATCGTAGATTCCTAAAGTCTTTTTGGAGATTGTAACATCCTCTTGCTTGATTAAACAAGAGGACCCGTCAGGATTGTTCACTGACAATTCGAGGTCGGAGTGGGAGTCATATGACCATTCGCCCTCTACGCATTTGTAGTCAAGGAAATACCAAAAACATTTTTCCGGTTTGAGGGCACCTCCGGTAGCATTTAGGAGCATACACCATTGTGAAACCTCCCGCTGTGTTTGCAGAATCAGCTCGAGGGGGTCTGTAATGTCTTCTTTCCAAGTGTACAGATCCAGATCGTCGACAAACATAGCGCCCATCGAGTGTATCTTTGTGGCCGTGATGGGATCCTGCAGGTCTGTTCCCAGGTTGAGTTGTTTGTACACGTTGACCAGCACGGCACTTAACTGTATCCACGAGGGTGGGGCCGCTCGGTTCCCCTGACCCAGCCCCATCATGTACGGGGACTGGTATGGTCCGCCAAAAAAGGTTTTCGAGTCCCCAAATTCTGTCCGCTGGAAGAATTTCATTGTTTGGAGGCAGATGAGGACAGCTACGATAGCAGCCGTGTTGTCTGTTAATGCAAGCCATACAAGCGACATAATAATGTGGTTGACCCTATCATAACAATAGGCCGCATCTGCTGAGACTACCGTCATTGGATGTCTCGCTTGTCTGGAGAGATCAGCCATGAGGGTTTTATCGAACTTGGCATCCTCCGCGGTGCTTCCTTTTTGACTGAAGAGTTCTTCGGGGAGAAACCCGTGTCGAGTCAGAGAATCCATCGTGGTCTTTCCAAAGATAAAGTAATTAAAACAGTTAAAATCTGCCTCGTAAAGTTGGATCGCGCGGAGTTTCTCCACCAGGCATACACCGGCAATCTTTTCGAGCATAACCTGTAGGCCCACACTCCACGATTCGGGTGGTACGCCGCTTCGCGCAACCACCGTCAATTGCTGGGCCAGTATCCTAGTAATGTACTCGTCTTGAATTGCTGCCTTATAGTGGCCATAGTGCACACCCGAGCTAGAAGAGGATGTGAACTCCCCTACTCGTTTCCAGAACAGGGTGAAGTCTTCCGGGGTGATAGTAAATTCCGTGTCGTTCCCGTTTAGAATCGTACTGCCCATTTTTCCAATCTCCTTTAGGATGAGTGTAGTCGCAGGGTCCAAATCCGATGGTATCTCATAAGAACCAGTAATGATGGATCTTGCCAAGTCCTCGTCTCCTAGATACCTTAGTTTGTGTCCCAGTAATGTTGACGTAATTGGAGCACTGTGAGCAAGAGTGAATCTTTGTTCACATTCTCGCTGAATCGCATTTTCGACGTCCTCCTGGGTGGTGTACTCCTCAGTACCATCTTCCAGGATTCTCTGAACTTTTAGGATGCTTGGACTGTGGGGATCTTTAACTGTACGTTTAATAAGGTGCCACATCCACTTGCTCTCTTCTCGGTTGATGGTCTGTTTGATCGACCTTACTCGACCTTGCTGCCTCTTAGTTTGTGCGTCGATAAGACAGTCCCGTAGGTGTACCTTCCTGAGACCTTTGGCTTGTTTCCTAAGCTCTGCTTTTCGGATTCTGCAGTATCTAAGCCCATCCTTAAGCTCTTCCATTGTCAAGGCATCCGGGAGTTGGATATTTGTTCGTTTGGCAAAGCGAATGATGTTCCCCGAATTCTTAGCCTTGCCCTCCTTCAACTGGATTAATTGGAGGTATGCGTGAATCCTGTCGTACCACATTTGTATCGTTGGGCTATAGTCACAGTCGGGATGTAGAATTTTTCGACAGTTTTTCTCCGCGTGTACTCTAATCTCGGTCATTTGACTGTAGAGCTTGATTATCATTGCTCGTAGAAAGTTTGGTGTGGGATGGCCGCAGTATCGGGTCATATTATCCACCGCGTCAAGGCGTTCCAGAATACGATGTCTTTCAAACTGCTCCCGTACTATTCTGTTATACTCATCTACTGACCCCTGTTGGGACATGATGAGCTGCCGGCTCACTGGTCGGCATACCTTATATCGATACTCACCCAGAAGCGACCTGGTTGATACGTCGATGATGAAGGAGCGGTGATCGCCAGGGCTATCCTTAATTGGCAGCAGACACACGTTTAGGACTTCTATCTCCGGCGACTTGTACCCGCCATCAATAGGGATGGAACCATTTATGTGTGTATGCGGAGGGTGCGCGCCCCAACACTTATGTGTAAATTCCTCTAGATCTAGGCCAGCTCGTGTGATCCCTCTGTTGAACCGTCCTGTGAGAACGTGATCATTAGCGTCCATCAGAAAAATAACTCTTTTGCCGGATTCTCTCCACCGCTTGCATTGTTGCAATAGGTCTTTGTCAAAGAGTTGCTGCGGCGTACCCGTGATATTGTGTAGTTGCATGTACCTAAGTTGTTGTTGATATACTGTGCGTAACTCTTTAGACTTTCCGCTGCCGGTCCGGTAAGCTACCACTATCCTTGTGGAGTGAATGGGGTTACAGAAAAATGGCCACGAGCACCATCTGCCCAGCCCTCGGAAGTCATGAGACGGTTTCCACGCATATTGTAAAAATTCATGTCTACATACCATGCCAGTTCCTCCTGGTTGATGTCTTGACATCGTTTCGTGAAGGTTATGCGCCACTGCTGACCAAACCTCCCGTTCCTCGTGGCGAAACCAGGAGGAGAGATTTGCCGATGATGCCACCGTTGCCCAGTTGTAATTAAACTCTATGAATGCGGCTAGGTTAACCTTGTAGTCATTCATCAATCGTTCTGTTGCCGCTATTTTTTGTTCTCTAATCTCCCTGCCTGAACAGCCTCCCATTTGACACACCAGTATTCGAAAGGACCCGTCGTCCCTTTTTGTTGGCATGTCCCCTAACATAGGTACGTTGTATTTAGTCAGCTTCTCTTCCATACTTTTAATTTCCCTGTCAACCGTAGCTCTGTCTAGCTCGAGTTCCTCCCGATCGTCTTGCCACTCTGTTACCAGCTTCCTTACCTCCGTGTCCGTCAACAAACCCTTCTTAAGTTGTACCGACCTTCTCTCCATAATTCATCTGATGTCTGAGTAGTTTAACTGTGATTTAGTTTTCCTAAAACATATTATTGTTTTGCCCTAATGGCTCCCCCCCCCTAATTCCAGAGATCTTGCATAGGACTGATTGCCTCTGTGGGTTGTTGCCCGTTTTGCAGCTCCTTGTCTTCTTGAGGAACTGCTTACTACAGTGGGAGACGTTCCTCCTCCGTCAGCTGCAGTTCTGTCGGAGGACCGTCTAATGTTATCCACCTGATGCCATGCCCAGTGAGCGCACCCCCTCCTTGTCCCTTCCTGCTTCATCAACAGGTGTGGCGGCCTCTTCTGCGGGCCTTACCTTTTGGGCTCTGGGTGGTATTCCCTGGGTCTTACTGGCTTTCGGTAATTCTTCTTGCTCTTCGTCAAGTAGGTCGAAGATCCTCACTTCTTTGTGATTCATTTGATACAACTCTGCTAGCATGTCGTCGATGTACCTGCGTCGGTCGCTAAATTCGTTTCCAGCCTCTTCGTCCAGAAAAGCGCGAAGCTCTTTGCTAATCCCCATCCATTCCAGCGATATTCCCGCCTCGTCGTCCGCCAGGTTATCGTTGATCATGGTTAATTGAATCATCATACTATCCACTGTGGGACCCGCATCGTTCCATAATTGCTGCCTGAAGTTTTCTGGGTTTTGATACTTGTTGGCGTGAACCGCATCGAATTCTCCTGACGACACCTCTAGAGCCTCGTCATAGTCTTCTGGGTTTACTTCATTTTCTCCCGGAGTCGCGTACGAGAAGTCCTCTGTATTGTAACTTGGGTCTTTGCTGTCGTCACTGGTATCGCTCTGTCCGCTCGCCTCTTGCTCGGAATCGGTTGAACCAAGTTGAAGATCTGCGGTAGCATGGTTCATGTTGTCGGTGAAGCTTTGTATCTCCCCTTCAATCACCTCCATTCCGTCGATCTCCACTCCTGATGTACTTCTGTCCATTTCCTTGTCGCCATTCTTCTCTTCGACATCATCGTCACTGGCATCAGACCCTGAGGTGATGTTCGTAGCAATGCTGAATACTGACTTGGCTATTGTTTTAGCCGATGCTACCGATGTTCCTTTCCCCTCTTTTTTGGCGTGAACCATTGTTATCGATGCCCCCGAGGAGAAATTGAAGGCCTCCATTGAGCCTACCATGGCATCGCCGAAAGATATCTCCGACTCGTTATGACCAGTTTTGGCTATTCGTTCCCGTTGTTCCTTATCCGATAACCCGAGTGACATATCAAATAGTCCTGTTTTGTTGGCTGCGTTGATGATATCATCCTCATCATCTTCTTTCAACACAGCGACCTCCCTATCTTTCATGTATTTGGATTTTGTCACTCTCTGTTGTTGCTCCACCGTGAAGCATTTTCGTATGAGGCGATTGACGTCTTCGCCGATGCATCCTTTACGCTTAAGCCAGTAGTAAACTTGCGCCGCAGGACATCGAACGAAGGCCGCAACATGTGACTTAATTTCTTCTACCACGCTGGAAAAGTACCCTGTATGAATACCGTTGGACTCCCGTGTGACACATAACCAGACCTTCTTGCCCGCGATCTCCATCAATCTGAGTATATCCATCAGTGACTTTTCGGTTGGCGCACGTGGCTGACTGTTTTCGTCTGGGGTAAGACGAAGAGTGAATTTCCTTGTCGCCGTGACAATACCTGGGATTGTTGCTGCCCCCATGCTCAATTGCATTGCACCATGCGACTGTACCATTTCGATGTATCTGTCTTTCACCCCTGCCGGTGTGGTGATATCTGGTTGTTCTACTGTAAATGCCACTCCTCCCCAGTGCTCGTACCACAGATTACGATACTTAGCTCGGTCTAGTAGAGTTGCGAGTCGGTTCTCATCAGGTCGATGAACATGGAAAACGAAGGCTAACCGTGAATTGTTTGGGGCCTGTTTCTTCTTCTTCTTTTCCGATTGGTCCTCCCAGGGCATTCCTCCTGGATATTCTCGGGTTACTGCGTACTTAATCCAATTTTCTTTCTGTCCTGATGTCAACTTATATTCTTTATCGTTTTGAATTAATTCTTCCTCCAACTCCTGAAGGACCTTATCCACGGTTCCTTTCACAGTGTCTTTGGATATTGAGTTGGGCACACCGAGGAACACAAACCTGGATACTGTGTCGACCTCCTGACATTTCTTGAAGAAGATGGAGCACCCCATTGCACGCAGATCTCCAGATGCCTCTTCTAAGCACTGCTGAGGGTCTAATTCGAACCCCATTATTCCAGAGCCTTTGACCACTCTACCATTCTCCTGTTGTACATTGCTAAAGGAGTTGTTGTTCGGAATGCGAAAGTACCCTTTCATAACCACCTGATACTTGGGCATATCGTTCCTGGCGCAGATAGGTTCAAGATTCTTGTCCTTCTCGTGAGGTAGGAAACACGCGCGCTTGTCCACATACTGTTGTATGAATTCTAATCCTTCCATCAGCTTCTTATCGAAGGCTTGCTTAGTGTTGTTTCCTTTGTCAACTCTGATTGCAAAACCAACTACACATTCCTTGTAAACGAAGTTCTTTTCTTTCGCTACTTCTGTCGGTCCGAATGCGATCTTTGGTTTCCGTACTGTTGTCTTTTTGACCTGTGCTGCAAACCTTTCCTCCTTTTCTGATCTCTTCTCTGACTTCTTAGGTCTGTGTCCTTTGGGCCGAACTCCCAGCTTGAACCCTTCGAGATCTACCTCCATATTGTTTTCTTCCGCTACTGCTTCTTCCCCTGCTTTATCTGTCCTTATTCCTGACTGTTCTTGTTCAGTTTGAAGTACTGGCCCCTTCGTAAGTCACTTTAAAAGGATCGATTGGATAGGAGTCCCCCCTTTGGATGGCGGCTGAACCCTTTCTCCCTTTCCGAAATATTGCTCCATTGTTCGTTTTTGTTCTTCGCGTTTCTTCTTGGATGACTGTTGCTCCCTTGTGCTCATTGGATAATCGCCCGGTGTTACCGCCCCGATTCCCTTCCCCTTACGTGTGGGCGTGACTGAAATCTCTCCGCTCTTGCGTGTACGCTCCTTCCCTGACTGCGATTTCAATTTCCCCATTATATCCTCCTCTGCCATCCTCACCTCTTTGTTCTCCGCCATAATTGTAGGTTGTGACGTCTCTTTAAGGTCAATCGACTTGTCGATGTTTAGCTCGAGCTGCAAAAATCGGCTCGTCGGAGACCGTCAGAATCGAGTAGCTCTTTTCCGTCGAAGTTCGTTCGAGAGAGACGACTCGTATGGGTCAAAAGGAAATATGATGTGAGTGCCGTCGCGTAGGATCAGTCCAATTGTTCAGTCGTCAGGTGATGGATTTAGCGGTTGATCGTCGGGATTATATTCGACTTTTATGCCTTCGTTCTCCCCCTTAAAATGGATGAAATATGCTCCCGTCGATTGGAGATCACTTATCAAAACTCGAACCGAATATCTAGTTGATGAGCGCCGTTGTCGGAGAATTATTTTAATAGGCCCAGGCAAGGGCATTTGGTGTAGTAATCCATCCGGAGTGGTCGTGATGTAGTCGGGGTGAACTTCTGTGACGATTTGTGTTCCTCCGTAGCTCGTGGTATGTACCCTACGGTGGCGGTTATGGAATAATGTCAGCGTTGTCCCGGGGAGAGGTGATTTCAGCCACTCGTCCCCCTTCTCAATAATTGTTTATAATCTGATTTAAGGCTCGTTGTCGTTGTTGATTATGTTCGTTGTCCGGCGGCGGGGTCGTCGGATCGATTTATTGATGGTGGTTTGATGAATTTGGATCTGAGGATAAATTGAATTCCTTCCTGGATTCCAATATGGTCTCTACATGGATAATTTTAACTAGTAATAATCGTGCTACATGACTCGTTCTACAGCAAGTTGTCCGGTATCCATTCTGTTCCTCCCAACACTGATATGTTCTCGCACAGCCACATATTTCCCCACAATTCTAGTACTTCAAGAAACGTTGATGGAGTAGGGTCTATGTTTATTGTGGGAGCGGTGGACAGAAACAGCCAGTGTTCCCCTTCTAGGGTAGGTTGCACAGAGCATACTGTGTTGAGCTGTTGATGGGCTTGACTGTGGGAGTAGTGGAAGCGATTTGGCTTTCTTCCTGTGACAAAAATGTCCTCAGAGTGGCCATCGCCATTGACATAATTGAGTGTTGACCTATCTGAGTTCCAGAACCATTTCCAGATGCAGTGGCTTTGCCCCATGATCATCTGATGCCTGTGTTTGCATGGTGGCTAGGGCATATTGCATGCATGGCATTCTTCCATAACTCCATGTCTGATGATGAAGGTAACTTAATCGGCCACCGCATTGTTGACCATGCTTCCTCACAGGGGCGGCGCAATAGCACCTCAGGGCTGATCTTGTTTCTGGATGCTGTTAGAATGTCTGACATAAACAATACTTGCATAGACACTCGTACCCTGTTTAACCATCAGAGCTCTTCTATACCATATCCTGCTCAAAGTAAAACTTGCATGATAAATTGGTCACCTTCCCTTGGGAACTTCAGTGACATATCTGGAATGATTACCATCATTTCGAACATGTTACCTTTTCCCAAAGCATTTCCATCCACGTATGTGTGTCAAGGAATCCAAACTTCTCATAGTTTACCTGTAGTGGTTGGAATGACATTCCTAATTCAACTAGGAGGAGAGAGTAGGAGATTTTCATAAACCTTCTTGTGGCTGTGTTGCACCCGTAATGCATGAGAAGTTTATTTGTCATAGCAATCAGTGCTTCCCATCCGATGTGTGAAAGACCTACCTTGTAGAATCTTGGTTCAATCGTTCTGCTTCTTACTGTGGTAGTCCCGACAACCCCCCCTAATGGTAATATTTGATAATATTGCTGGTGCAGTGCTTTCTTGAGCTTGTCAAATATTGCTGTGGTACTACACAGTCCATATCCAACCCTAGGCCAAAACTGTACTCTCATGAAAACCAAACATTTTTGCTGTGCAGGTGCCCATTCCTTATGGCATTGATCCAGTGTTGCGGCTTTTATTGCATGAGCTGAATGCTGGTGTTGCTATTACCATCAGGCAACGTCATGGCTCCCAGTGTTTTTTCCGCATGGGTTACTTGCTTGTGGGTAATAGGAGCTTGTTTCCTTCCTGAGAGTGGTACTGTAATTCCAAACTCTCCTCGAAGAGTGTTGTTGGCATACTTCCACTCCCCATCTCTCCATTCGAACAATATGATTGAATAAAAGCATTTTAGTGGCTAAAGGACCCCTCCTGTGGCAATAAGCAGATTTCCCCAGCTATTCACACTGTTCTGGATTGCTATATGTACTTCTTCGACTGTTTGATCTTTTGGTAAGTTGATGTGAAGTAGATCAGTGTCATTGACATATAAGATTGCAGACAGATGATGCTAATGGTGAGTAATTGGGCAATAGAATTTTGCTCCGTGTCCTTTTTTCCTGTGTGCTCTGATGATGCATATGCTTATTTCTGCCCAGCCCACTGGTGCTGCTCCATTTTCTTGCACTAGACCCTGGGATTTCACACTAAACCCCCATCAGCAAATGACTTTGAGTCACCAAACCCAGTGCATAAGAAAAACTTCATATTTTGGGTTGCCCCCAGCATAGCTCGATGGCTGTGGTGGGAACTCTGAAAGCCTGGAACACAAGTGATGCCATTGCATGAGCTATTCTGTCATAACAATTTGACGTGTCCACTGATGCGATTGCTGCCGGTACACGACCTTGCCGTGCGATGTCATAGAAAAGCATCTTGCTTAGGGTTCTGTTGTTGGCCATTCTGTTTTTTTTGCTGAAGATTTCTTCTGGCATCTGGTTGTATGCATGTGCATTTTTTAGCATTCCGTCTCCGTACACTGTCTTGTTTGATGAATTGAAGTCTGCCCCCATTAACAATATGGCCCTCAGTTTGGACACAAGCATCACACCAAGTATTTTTTCCAACATAACCGAGAGACCACATGACCACCTCTCCAGTTGAATTGCGTGTGCTAAGGTCACCATCTTTTTCGCTGCATGGAAGTGATTGATGATGTCCGATGTACACCCTACTTTATAATGGCCAAAGTGTAGGCCCGACTCTGATGAGGATGTACTCTCATTCACTACATTCCATTATCTTTTCCATTGGTCTGGTGTGATGATGATAGACACCAAGTCCTTTGGAATGGAAGCTCAGATGGCTGCAATTTTGTTGAATAGTTAGTTGGAGGAAATAGCTTGGAGGCTGTTACGACAAGCGAATTCATCCTTCACTCACGCTAGTGTGGATCGGGCCCAATGGCCGAATGGATGGTTTTTTGGGAGTAACTGCTTCTTCTAGTAGTTATTAGTTGC
>JALLPB010001215.1:0-10836 GCA_036939975.1 Cyclostephanos tholiformis | reverse complement strand
CTAAAGTGTAACAATGGTTACACAAGTTACAGTGAACTTCTGGGCTCATGTCAGGCATTTTCCATAATGATGCTTATGCATCTGTTGAAGGATGTGATCAATGGTGCAAAACTGATTTTGCTTTCTGGGAAGGGAATGGAAGATCATTTTGCAAACATGAGATTATTTATTGGAGGCACAACCGTGGTAACAATCACTTTGTTTCTGTATTGATGATTTGAGTATTTGTTTTGAGCCACACACTCGTTTTTGAATCAAACGTTCAATTGCACTAAAATCTTCACATTTTCTTTTCTTATCTAGGCAATACTGAGATTCTTGTGAACTCTGTTGTCATCATCTTGGTTACTCATATTGATTAGCTGATGTACAGCATTTTGGTTGCAATAAGTCCAAGTTGGGTGGTCAGTATGTCACAACAAAAACTAACACAATCTCTAATTTATTGATCACCTTATCGTTAACCACCATTTCAACAATCACCACCTCAACAGCCATTGCACATAAAAGCTAGTGCTACAGGCAAGCATGATAAAGACAGTGACAACTTTGCTGATGATGATGAGGATGGCTTGGAAAGGGAAACGATACCATTGGAGACAGTCAAACTTAAATCCAAAGGTGCAGATGTATGTGAGGTGGAGTCAGGTGCAGCAGTCACTATATCTTAGATAGTCATAATTTGATTTTCCATTTGCATGTTAAGATCATTTCTCTCCAAGATGTAATGAAATAATCTTTGCTCACAAAATCATAGTATTTGTCATAATATCTAAGGTAAATCATCTGCCTCTGCTGACTTGACCGGTTGCCTATTGGCTCGTGTCGACAACTAACCACTACCAATGAAGGAATGCTTGTTGTTGGTGATCTCCTGGTGGGGACCACAGCCGCCACCGATGGCAGTTCCAGCCGAACCAGCTAGGCCAAACCATTAAGATTTCTGCGGTTAGTAAGCCCGACAGGGAGTCTGAAGACATACACACTGACATCTCCGTTCCTTGGCTGTGTAGGTCTCCTCCATGCCACCCCCCTCTCCCCCAAAAAATATCCATATTTTCCAACCGATACCGACATAGCACACCACGGACTTCATCCCTCCGGACCGGAGAGAATCGAATCCGCCCTGGTTCAAATTCATGGCAAGCATCTCAAAAAAATAACTAGGGATGATCCGGCAACACGAAGCCCATACTACCGATATGTTGGTCTGCAAGGGATTTGGAGTCAATCACCTTCTCTTCCATTACCTTTCGCGCCCGGGACTTGCGTGGGGGGGAGTCGAGAGTTCTCTCTCGAGAGTGAAATACCGAGAGTGAAGAGAGCCAAGAGGAAGCAGGACAGACGCGACGCACACATCTTGGGCATATTTTTTTTTAAGCACTGACTACCTACACCTATTGACATTATTTTGCACACCATGATCGCACTCCCACCGCCGCCCATCATGCTGCTACGACTGCTAATGGTCCTTTCGGCGCCATCGCTGCCATCGTCGTCGAGCGGCCGCGGCAGCAACGGCGGGGGAATGGCTTTAGCTTTCAGCGCAATCGAATCGACGACGACGAACTGCTACCGCCATCGTCCCGGGACTACCACTCCCCCTCGACCGTCGCTCGTCGTCGGCACGCGCTCGACCGGCTCGCTCGTCCCGGGTGGGGTAACGGGGAGCGGGAGGCGCCGTGCCTCCGCCGTCGCCTCGGCCGCCTCGACGACCAAGTCGACGACCGCGCTTCGCTCGCTTGGACCTCTGATCGAGGAGATCGCGTCTATGATCGAGTCGTCCAAGAGTAGGAGGACGACCGGCGACGACGACGACGACGACAACGATAACACTCCGGTGATCTTCGTGGGCGGGAAAGGCGGCGTGGGCAAGACGACCGTATCCTCCTCCCTCGCGGTGGAGTTGGCCTCGTCGCTCGAACGCGATTGGAACGTCCTAATAGTTTCCACCGATCCGGCACACAGCCTCGGGGATGCCCTCGACGTCGACCTACGACGAACGGGAGGAGGAGGGGAGGGGGGGATAGCGACGACGTTGTCTGATCCGCTCACCGATCGTCGACTACACGCGCTCGAGGTGGATCCGCGTACGGCGTTATCGAACTTCCAGGACGATCTAAGGAAATTGTTCGATTCGTCGAGTTATGAATTGGGCGGCATGTCCATCGGGAGGATACTCGAGGAGGTTGGATTGGGCACGAACGAGCTCGAGAATTTGCTAAGAAATCCACCCCCGGGATTGGATGAGTACGTCGCGTTGGCGAACGTCCTCGATCCGAGGTTCGTCGACGCCGACGCCGATGGGATGGATGGGGAGGGTAGAAGTAGTACTAGAAGGAGGAGGAAATACGACGTGATCATCGTCGATACCGCGCCGACGGGGCACACGCTGCGGATGCTCCAATTGCCTCAATTCCTCGACGGTTTCCTAAAGACGATACTCGCGCTAAGGAGCAGGCTTAGGGGACTCGCGAATACGATCCAGATGTTCGCGGGGGGAGGGGGTAGTAAGTCGAACGCCGATGGCGGTGGCGGTAGAACGACGACGACGTCCGCCACCGTCGACGACGCACTCGAGTCGATCGAGAATTTCCAGCGTCGGGCGTCGTCGTTGCGCGTGCGACTCGGCGATTCGAGTCGTACGAAATTCGTCGTGGTCACGATACCCACGATACTTAGCGTAAGGGAGAGCGCGAGGCTAATCGACGAATTGACCTCTCAGGGAATGTGCGTGAGCGACGTAGTGGTGAATCAGTGCGTCGGTGGGTGGGGAGGCGGCAGCGGCGGTGAAGGATTCGATTTGGATGGAGATGACAACAGCGGCGGGGGAGGGGGGGCGGTGGATCGAACGATCGTAGTTAACGACGCGATGAGGCGATATTACGACCGTCGGGTATCGGGACAGCGTCGATGGATATCGGAATTGTCCGAGGCCTGTCGCGAGGTCTCGTCGAGCGAGGAATATCGTGGCAATTCCATCGTCGGCGACGGCGATTGCGCAGACATCGTCGTGACGGAGGTTCCGTTTTACGACATCGATCTCGTCGGCGTTCCGGCATTGGGCTACCTCGGCTCGCGTACGTTCTTGGTCGATGACGACGGAATCAACGGATTCGAGAGATTGGTCGGATCAGACGACGATCGGGCCGCCGCCGCCGCCGCCGTCGATGGAGGTCGTGGCGGCGCCAAGAGCAATCCCAGGGTCGTCATTTGCGGTGGCAAGGGCGGGGTGGGGAAAACCACCACGAGCTCCTCGTTGGCAATCGCCATGGCTTTGGCTGGACACGACGTCGCGCTCGTGAGCACCGACCCGGCGCACTCGTTGGGGGACGCCCTCGACATTAATTTACGCGGTGGATCGCTGATCGACGTGCCGTTGTACGGCGTGGCGCGTCCCTCCTCGGCGATGTCGATCGAGGAGGGATCATTGAGGGCCATGGAGATCGATCCCGCCTCTGCGCTCAAGGAATTTCGCGACTCGATAGACAGGCTCCTCGGGAAGGATAACGACGGTGGCGACGCCGTCGGCGGACCGTCGGATTTGTCGTCCGCGCTCGGCTCCCTCGGCGAGATCATCGACACGCTCCCCGCCGGGACCGACGAGGTCGTGGCGCTCGCGAAGGTGATACAGCTTATACGACGTGGGAACTTCGATCGCGTGGTACTCGACACGGCCCCCACCGGTCACACCCTGCGGATGCTAACGACGCCGTCGTTCCTAGCGGACCTAATCGAGAGGGTCCTATCGGTGGCGGCGAAGTTGAATTCGAACGCGGCAGTCAAATTCGTGCTCGCGAGCGCGATAGGTCAGGATAAGGGACGAGTCGACGACGCGTACGAGAGCGCGAGGTCCGCGCTGCTCAAGTTCCAAGTGTCGATGTACGACCTCGAGGACATGTTCGCCGATCCTGACTCGACGGAATTCCTGATAGTTACCATAGGCACGGAACTCGCCGTTCGCGAGAGCGTGCGCTTGCTCAATGATCTGACGTTCGGCGATCCGGACATGCCGATACGCGTGCGCAATGTCGTCGTTAATCAGGTGCTGGATGCCGCCGAGGTCGACGAGGGGTCGGACGAGAGACTCCGGGGCTTCGTGACTCGTTTGTCCGCGTCTCAATCCTCGTCGATACGGGAGATACACCGAGCGGTGGATCGATTGGACGATCCGCCCCGCGTGACGAAGGTGACGATGTTGGACGTGGAACCGCGCGGCGTTTACGGGCTCAAGGCATTGTCCGAACAGTTGATGTTGCCATCGATGGAGGCGGAAGAAGTCATTACTTCATGATTGCGCGCAATCAGGTGTGGAGGGGATGGGCCCCGACTAATGAACTACAACTTCAAGGAGGCGGGGGAGGGATCGCTCGGCGTCGGTAAAAACGAGCTATCTACGGAAGAAGGAATCGAGTGGAAATGGAAAGAGTCTGACGAAACGTGGTCCATGAATGGTACTTTTGATTTTCATTTTTAAATGCTCGACTTTCTCTCTCTGATGATGAAAAGGAAAGTTCTAGTCGATCGTTTATATTGATTCCCACGTTCTTTTCGTATTGTACGGCCCATTAAAATATTCGCCATATTTTTTTTGTGGCCTGACCATGGTCCGTCTGAATATTTTGTGCGTCCCGCCGTCACGCCATGGTCGTACAATACGATAC
Source organism: Cyclostephanos tholiformis (assembly GCA_036939975.1). Lineage (NCBI taxonomy): Eukaryota > Bacillariophyta > Thalassiosirophyceae > Thalassiosirales > Thalassiosiraceae > Cyclostephanos > Cyclostephanos tholiformis. The sequence continues at coordinate 6,172 of JALLPB010001215.1, read as the reverse complement.
CGCACCACCGTCGACCAAAACCACCGATCCCCGAGGCATCTCACATCACGAGGCAACGAAGAATTGTCGAATTGTCACAGATCCACACAACGAGCGCCAAGATCCAAACTCTCCCACCAAACACACACGCACACTACACACACAAACACACACGCAAAGCGCAAACGCAAATCCCATTGAAATAATGTTCAACCTCATCGCAAGGAGGGCGCCCGCCGCCTGTCGATTCGTCGCATCGTCATCCGCCGTCGCTGGGCCCAACGTCCATCCCTCCACGTTGACGATGTTGACGATGCGCGCATCCCCCTTCTCGGACCACCCCTCCTCCTCGGGGGAGAAGGTCAGGGGCGTGGTCAAGTGGTTCGATGCCAAGAAGGGATTCGGCTTCATCACGCCCGAGGACGGCTCGATCGACTTGTTCGTGCATCATTCCTCCATCCACGCCGCCGGCTTCCGTTCCCTCGGAGACGGCGAGAGCGTCGAGTTCGACGTCGTGTCTGAACCGAACGGCAAGACGAAGGCGATCAACGTCACCGGTCCGGACGGCGGGTACGTCCAGGGCACTCCGAGGCGTATGGACGATGGATACGGCGGCGGTGGGTACGGCGGCGGCGGTGGGCGCGGCGGCGGAGGGTACGGAGGCGGCGGGAACAGGGGAGGAGGGGGCGGCGGATACGGAAGGAACGACGACGGATATGGCGGTGGGGGGGGATACTAAAGGCGTTTTTTTGTTCTTCTTGGAATGGAAAAGCAAAATTTTATTGCGGTTGATTTGAATATTATGAATTATAATGATGTTTGTGATGTTGGGGGATGGAATATTATCGAGGGAGGAGGAGGAAGAGGAGGGAATGGGACCGAATATTATATTGTTTGAAAATGGGGCTATGTTTATCATTTTTTTGGACGTCTCGGGCACGTCCGTTGGTGAATTTTCCTCGATGGAGAATTATGACAAAGCTAACACGAAACCGTGTTATTCGATTGTTTTTGATGTGTTTGTTATTTTGGGAAGAGAGAGATGCTGGGCGCATGTTTGCATGTCATGCGAATAGGAGAAGGGTGGGGGGCTTAGAATAAGAACCGCTGTTTGACTGCCTGCCCCGGAATCTATCTTAATCTAAATCAAAAACATACTGTTTGGGAAGATGCATACGTTTTCATGTTGTCAAGGAAGCATATAATAGCGGTAAATTGCAGGACTACAATTACAACCATGCAACAATCATCATCGGTTAGTCTTGCCCAAGTCATTGCGAGGTAACACAAGGTCATGCCGGATCCATCCTCGCGAAGAAAGATTACGCTGCATTAATTCAAGTTAGATATAATACCGCGGTTGATCTTATCCATAAGCCGCAAGCACTCGGCTTTGACGCTACCGTGGTCGGTTCGTGATTCTTGAAGTTTCAAGAGATCCTGTGCCCGGATACAAAGTTTCGACTTGAGATCTTGAAGTTCTTTCCACTCTGAGCTCTTACGAAGATCCATTGTCTGCTGAGGTGACGATGATGACTCACATAGCAAGCTATCTAAAATCTGGATTCCCCTCTTTTGCATGTCGTTCATATCAACTAAATGAATCCTCAATGTACGGGCAGAATCTTGCAGCTCACCAAGTTTGCTGAACTTGTCAATCTCTTTTACGAATACTGCCGTCTGCTTATGAATCTCGTCAATTTCGGATATGATCTTGTGGCCGAGTGATTCCACTTGGGCTAGCTTAGGGTTATGCATGGTTGACATGAGCAATGATTGGGGTGTTATGTTCTCTTGAATGAATTCGAGGACAAGAACTCTTGATAATGTGCCAAGTTTACATACCTCATTCGTGCGCTTCTTCTTCTCTTGGTGCAAAATTGCGATTGTCTCTCGATTGACATCTAGATGCTTCTTCGTGAATGCCACGTCATTCTTCATCAATTCCATCTCCTCCTTCGAAGGCAATTTCACGTTCAAAATCCATTCCTCTTTTTTGCTTACATCATCGCGGAGCGTTTTGACAGTCGATAGCAGTAGACACCGTTCATCCCCAAGCTGCCTTGTTATTTCTCGCAATTGCTCCAGGTGCTGTTTACACAAATTGTCTTTTTTGAGTAGGCGTTTGTAGGCCTTTTCCGAACCTCCCATTAATTTCTCGGCACGAGTCGTCTCTTGTACAAGGTTGTGTGTCTTGAGTTCATTTTCTAGCAGCGATGACTCCTCTTCGAGCTCCTTTGTGCTAAGCCTTAAGCCGACTATTTTTCTAAGCAAGCGCTCTCGCGCTTCGTCATCCGGCAATTGCGCAAGTTTTATGTCCTCATCGACCTGCTCTAATTGTTCCTTAATCCTCTCTACGCGCTTCTTTTCTTTCACACATTGAGAGCTGTAGCCTTGCTCACCCAACTCCATCGCTCTGAGCTTATGACGAATCAGCACTATGTCGTCCTCGTGCTGCTCCGTCTCAGCAATGACGGCCTTGACTGTGGAGAGAACATCTCGGAGATCTTCTCTCAGCTCATCGTCACCATCGAGTATCTTAGATTCCATGACAGCATGAATCTCAGCCACCTCTGCCTCCACTCTGGAGATTTCATCGTGGACCTTATTTCTCTTTATAAAAATGGCATCGATCTCCTTTTCCATCTTCTTGTTGGTACTGATGATGGCAAGGGTAGATTTCTTAACATCTCCCGGAGATGACCCCGATCGAACGTGCTCCTTTGCGAGGTTGTAATCTGCAACGTTCCCCTCTAACCCACGCACTGTGTTTAATAACGCATCGTGCCTGCTCTCGAGTGCCATGCGAGGCTCGGAGTGTACGTCGGCCATTTCCGTCTCCGTTCGCAGACGTTCCATTTCTTTGGTGATGTCATCAATCTTGGTTTGGATGTTCGCTTGGTGGTAAGCCATACTTTCCACGATAGGCATATTAGACTTCATGGAGGAGGAGGATAAAGTAGACGCGCGATCAACACGTGCCAGACCAGTCGTTGGCCGTCGGAGGCTCGACAAGTCAACCTGTGCCGAGGGTAAGATCGCCGAGCGCGATACACCGCTAGTGGTGATGATGCTTTGTCCTCCATCTCCCCTCCCTCTACTCTCGCTTTGATTTGGGTTGGCGTTGCTACTGATCCGTGATAAGTTTCTTGCGCTTTCTCCACTACCTAACGACCAATCGTCCAATGACTTGCCAGAGCTGGACGGGGCGAACATTTGTTTAAGATATTCGTGGTATCGGGTGCTGAGTCTGAGTAATAGGTCGCGGTCGAAGAGTGTTTCCAAATTAAAAATTCTTCTACTTAAAACTTTTTGTTTGTGCATCCCCCCCCAACCAGGCTTTCGCCTTGCGGTTGATGCGATTATGCAAAAATCTCAGACAATAGAAACCGCTGATCGCCTTCATCTTGTAGAGAGGGCGTCGGTTGGTAGCGATCAAAGACAACAGCTCTCCCTCACGCGCTCCAGACGACACAGCCGTCGGAAGCAAAAGTGTCAATGATACCCCACTGACGACCATTGAGAGACTGTCGACAGCAGGACCTTTTATTTCTATTTTTATATTGCAAGGTGTATTTAGAACTAGGAGTACAAATTAAAAGTGAATGCTTTCTCTTTTGATGTTTTTGCCCGAAGCTTTCAGTTATCCTATGCAATTCGTTTACGCATTAATTTACCATCACCGCCGATTATTTAGCTTTTTCATCATACTAGCTGGCAATTTCCCCTGTTGGAGGCAAAAAGCAAAGGTTAGTCTTCTCATTTCGAAACAAAAATTACCCGAATCCCTGATTTACCTCGATTGATCCATTATTCATCCAAACTTCGGAATCTAATTCATTGCTGCCAGTATCCCATCTTTCAACTTCCATTTCCCTGCCTCTTTTGGAAGACTTCGTACGCGCCCCAGCATCGAGCGAATTCGATTCCTTGGCAAGTCCCCCCAGACTGAGTCCTGTAATTAAGTCATCCTCCTCTACATTTGACGAAGATATGGATTCTCTCATGGATCGTTGGAAGACCAACTGAGCCTCACGCGTGTGCCCGTACCGTTCCTCCATGATTTCGTAAGCCCTCCAAATGGCCATTTTATCTACGCTCGGCGATCGGAACAGTTTCAATGACCTTTCGAAAATGGAACGCGCGTCGGCGAAGTTACCCAGCTCGGCCTCCATCAATGCCCACGCCGTGACCGCGGCGACGTTTCTTTTATCGGCGTCAAGCGCACGGCTGAAACACCGTCTTGCGGCTGCGTGATCGCCTTCTTGGGATTCAAGGACGCCCCAAGCCTGCCATAGTCTGGCGCATCGTCGCCCGCCGCTCTGACCGGGCTGGGCGCACGACCAGATTCCTTGCTGGAATACGTCGCGTGCGGCCTTGGCAGAGTTGTATCGGGTTTCGAGGACCCCCCACGCCTGCCATACGGGAGCATGTCTTTTGTTCACTTCCGTTCCCTTCTGGAGTCTGTGAATACGTCGAGGGGGGATGACAAGTGAGGTACCTTCCTAGTGTACACGGACATGATGAAGAAGGTCAGTGCATACTCACAAATTCCTCGCAGAATCGACGTCGCCCAACTCCGCAACGTACAGAGCATAGGCCTGATACACGCCAGCATCCCGATGATTGGCCTTCAGAGCCCTCTCGAACAGGTCCAGGACCCTCCTGGAATCGACGACCTCCCTAGGAGTGCGACGGCTCTCCATGATTGCGTACGCCTGCAAGACGCGGGAGTTACGCTGGTCGAACTTAAGAACCTCCTCAAAGCACGATTCAGCTGCTTCGAAATTGCCGCACTCGGACTCCATCACGCCCAGTTGGAGGTAGGCGGCCGAGCACCGGGGGTCAACGGCTAGAGCCTTCCGGTATAGCTCGCGCGCCCTCTCTCGCGCCCTGTGGGAGGACTTGGCGTCGTCCTCTCGACTACCCTTCTTGTGCTCCATGCTCGCCCACGCTGTGTAAACGTAGGCGTTAGGCCTGGCGCCGATTCTCCGCAACTCCCGCTCGGCGGACTGATAGCACACGGACACGGATGCGGCGTCCTGTCGTAACTCCTTCGTACGTAGCTGCGCCAACGCCACCCAAGCCGCAGCGTGAGAGGGACGGCTCCGTATTGCCTGCAGGTACAGCTCCTCTGCCGCGGCGAGGTTGCCGAGTTCCTGCTCGAGTGTACCTAGCGCCTGCAGGAGGAAGGGATTCGGGCCGAGGTCGGGTATCGTCCCGATGACGGATCCCTCTTCCTTCTCAAAGCCAACGTCGCTCTTATCCCCGTCGACGATGTCGTCGTCATTGAAGCTCTCGCCCTCACTCCTCCTGTTAACCCTTGTCCTCCTCCCGCCCTCCACGACCGCGACCTTGCTTGGTCCCCTGACGACGACGTAACCCCCCGAGCTCTTCGCAATCCCCTCCCTGAGCAATTCTCGCGCTCGTACTAGATCCCCCCGTCTATGCGCTATCCGACTTAGACCAAGATACGGCCTACCGTCCATTGGGTCCATGTTCTTGGCTTTGGCGTAATACTCCTGCGCCTCCTCGAGCCTGCCGTGGCTCATGTCCTTCTTCGCGAAGTAACAAAGGCGGTCGATGTTGATGGAGAGGGCACGTCCGAGTCGCACGCCCTCGCGGAATTGCACTGCGCGGCTAGTATCGAGCATGGAGGTGGAGTACTGTATCGTGCCGTCGGGGGTGCGGGTAAGGCCATACATGCGATCCTGGACCATCCGGGTCAATGCCTTATCGACAGGGGGGGGCGATTGCTGTTGTTGCTGTTGCTGTTGCTGTCTTTGTTGCGACGATGTTTGCGAATAAAAGGAGGAGGAGAAGGAGGAAGAGGAGGGGCCCTCCACGCTCCTGGACAGCGTCACCGTCGATTGAGCTGTGACGTCAACGTTCCCCCCGTCATCGTTGACGATGTTGTCTTCGTCATCGACGATGGGAATGCCCGAAGACGACGTGGTCGATGACGCGTCCCTGACGTTGACGTGCTCCATGATCGCCCGACGGGTCAATTCTAGGTCGTCCTCACGGGACGCGGCCGTCGTCGCGACTTCCCCCCTATCGCCCCCCCCGCCCAACAGCAGGTCGATGAGGTCTACCCCCCCCTCCCGATCCTCATCCGCCTCCTCCATGACGTCCTCCCTTCCCCCCCCCCCCCCCCCCCCCCCCCCCCCCCCCCCCCCCCCCCCCCCCCCCC
>JALLPB010001214.1:0-10749 GCA_036939975.1 Cyclostephanos tholiformis | reverse complement strand
ATGAAATTGCCCCCCGGGTGCGTGCAGCATTGGAGGGTCAATACGGATTACATATCCGATATCGTATCGAGCGATGATGGCATGTTATTATTCGCCACGTCCGGCGATGGCACGTTGAGCGTTTTCGATCTGCAATACGTTCGTCGGGCCAATACGTCGCGTTGCGTCGCGTTCACGGACACGTACGACGACGACGACGACGACGCCCGCCATAAGAGGGATGCGACGTCGTGGGAAAGTCACGGATACGCCCGGTCCGACAATCAGGAGGACGAATTGCTAAGCGTATTGCCGATGAAACGATCCAAGAGGGTGCTCTGTGGTACCCAGGGTGGCACGCTTTGCCTCTTCTCGTACGGGCGGTGGTCGGACATATCCGATCGGTATCCGGGACATCCGCAGTCCATCGATGCGCTCCTGAAGGTCGACGAGGATACGGTACTCACGGGGAGCTCGGATGGATTGGTACGCGCGGTGCAGATATTGCCGAATATGCTACTGGGGGTGTTGGGTAGTCACGATGGTTTCCCGGTAGAGGACATGAAGTGGAGCAACGGTAGGAAGATGGTGGGCAGCATAAGTCACGACGAGTACATACGCTTGTGGGATGCATCACTCCTGAATGACGATGACGAGGAAGATGACGATGATGGCGGTAACGACAGTGATATGCGAGAGGAGACTACGACCGTTAAGGCCACCACGACGGCGAAGGCTAATAATGCGACGAGATGCAAGGCGGACGTGGACAGCGAGGACGGTTGGGAGGATATGGACGAAGATGAGGATGGCGACGGACGACGACGATGCCGACGATTCTGATGATAGTGGTGATGGTGGCATTCCGAAAAAGAGGGATAAAATATTCAAGACGGAGAACGAATCGTTCTTTTCCGATCTTTGAGATATATAAATGAAAAATCGTTATCACCAATTATTATTGTCTTCTCGTTGGGGGCTATTCGTCAATCTATTCCTCTCCTACAATACTCTAGCACGCGATGGGCATTCACTCGACACCGTCCAACTTCTCCCTCAACTCAAGCAGCAATCTCTCCACGAGGTCCTTGCTCAGGCCCATTACGCTATCTTCCGTGCCGTCGATCCTCACGACGTGCTCCCTCACGTACGGGTGCTCGATCATCAATCCCCCCGCGCATCCCAATATTGGCTCTCCGGCGCCCAATAGACGATCGACGAGGTCGCATCCCGCCAAGGACGCATCGAAGTACACCGACGCCGTATCGATGCCGTGCACGCGATGTCCACTGGGATGATGCGCGATGACGCACGCGCCGTGCGTCGTTACCGGTGTGCCGTCGGCGTATCCCATCACGAACTCCCGCGCCTCCTCGATGGAAGTCGGCTTCTCGAGTATCCGATCGCCGTGCGTTACCACCTGATCGGCCGTGAGTATAACGAATCCGTACCGTCCCGGAATGTCATCCACGACGCGTCCCACCTTCCCCCCCGAAGACGACGCCGAGATCGACGACGACGACAGCTCGTCGTCGCAATTGCCGACGCGTATCTCGTCGATCAGGCGATCCATCTTGGCGTGCGCGAGAGTCGCGACCAATTCGTCGACGTTCCCACTCCTATCCCCGAATTCGCATTCGTCGATGGGACGTACCACCCTGACGTACGGCACGTTCATTTCCGATAGTATCGATCTGCGCGTGTACGACGCCGAACCGAGGATGAGGGGGGATGGCAGTCCGATGCGAGTCAGCGCATCGACGACGACGACGACGTCGTCGTTCCCATCCCCGTCCGAGGCCGAGGCGGTCGGTTTGCCGTCTTCGTCGTCGTCGTCGTCGTCGTCGTCAACGACGAGTTCCGCCGATATGGTCCGATCGTGCCACACGAAGGATACGCGCTTTATCACGTCCCCCTCGATATCGCACACGTACGTCGCGATGACGTCCGCCGCGGCCCCGTTCGGCAAACCCGTAATTACCTCCCTATCGATCACGACGTTTTCCAGGACCGTGCGGCTAATCAATTCGCATCGAACGGGCGACGATTCGAATCGCTCGACGTATCTGGGTCGCATCTCCTCCCTGTTACTCGCGATGATATTCCCCGTTATTGAGTCGGTGACCACGACATCGTCCGAGAATAGCGCCATGAATGGATCGACCTCGCGCGCGTTGTACAGGTCGAGCCGTCGCGATGCGAGGGATATCGATGCCCTCTCGGTCTCGGACAATTCCCCGTCATCGTTCGGTACGTCGTCGATGCGGACGTTACCATCATTCCCCCCCGGGGCGGACATCCTCGTGGGGGAGGATCGAGCGAATATCCCGTACGAGGAGGAGGAGGAGGAGGAGGAGGATGAAGATTCGCCCCCGAAATGACGACGATGACGACGATCGAACGAGTGCGTCGAGACGAACGACGGGGAGGATCCCCCGACCGACGAGGATGATGCGAGGGAATGACGACGAAGGCCACGACGATGGCCACGGGGTAGTAGTACTGGGGGGGCGAGGAACAATGATGTAGTAGTAGTAGTAGTAGTAAACGACGACGACGAGGAAGGAGAAGAACGGGATGGGCCCGTCGCGTGCAATAGCGTGCCTATCGTGCACAGTAGATGGCGGCGGCGATGGCGGATCCACGAAGTGATCATATCATCATCGTTTTGTGTGTGTACCATATGATGTGTGTGTGTGTGTGTGTGTGGTTGTTTGTTCTTGTGTGAGATTGTGGCGAGAGACAGACCGAGGGACGTGTTGCTTTGTATCTCCTTATCCCAATTACGTACCAAACAGTACGTAATTTACATGTGACACACNTCAGAATTGACCTGGCTGGTCGATAAGGGGGTGTTATTAGTATTTTGGGGGTTCTACAAATAGGGGCCCTATATCGACCCTGACCAACAAGGAGATAGGACAAAATTTTTGGACTAGCTATATCATTGAATTCCTACGTTGGGACGAAAATCCAGACTTCTACAGATGTGAAATATGCGGGAATAATTCCCCCCCGTATCTTGCGAATCCGTTGAATCTCTTTGTCTCTTCATTTTTTCTTTTGTTTTTTTGTTGTGTTGGGTGGAGAGGGTTTTGTGTTTTGTGGTTGTGTGGCTGATGCCGAAGATTTTTTTCGGTGGCGAATGACAACGAACATCTCACATCACGCAACAACTCTTCTCCAAGAGAGAGGAACATAACACAGCTGCAAAAATAGAAAATACGAAAAAAAAATAATCATGGTAGCCTGCGGAATCAACGGCTTCGGTCGCATCGGACGACTCGTCTTTCGATACGTATTTGACGATCCCCTCCTAGACGTCGTGCATGTGAACGACCTATGCTCCTGCGAGTCGGCCGCGTACCTCATCAAGTACGATTCCGTCCACGGCACGTGGGATAAGGACGTGGTCACGCTCGAAGACGGATCTGGATTCACCGTCGACGGAAGGCTCGTCACCTTCACCCGATGCAAGGATTACAAGGATGTCGATTGGGGTTGCATGGGCATCGAACTGGTCATGGAATGTACCGGAAAGTTCCTCAAGGTCAAGGAGCAATTGAACGATTACTTCGACGTGTGCGGAGTGAAGCGCGTGGTCGTAAGCGCGCCCGTCAAGGAGACGGGATGTCTCAACGTGGTATTGGGGTGCAACGATCACCTATTGACGGAAGATTTGAAACTCGTCACGAATGCGAGCTGCACGACAAATTGTCTAGCACCGGTCGGTGAGTAAATTTCCTAATTCGTTTCGACGTCGTATTATCATCATCCCCCTTTACGTTTTTTTATTTTTTTTTTCGCAAGTCGACAGAAATGAGTTATCCACATCATTCATGTTCATTAAAATTCACCAATGAATGTTCCTCCGTCTGCTTTTCGCTCCTCAAACAGTCAGAGTCATCAAGGAGAATTTCGGTATCAAGCACGGGTGCATCACCACCGTTCACAATGTGACTGCCACTCAGGTAGGTCCGTGAACTTCCTTTCTAATTTAGTTGGCGATATTTAGGGTGTTGGCATGCGTATCGATCATGTTTACGAGGCTCACCTTTTTCATCGCTTGCGACCATCCTCCTATTTTCTCTGTTCGACAATTGTCGTCAATTAAAATAACAACCTCAGACCCTGGTGGACATGCCCAACACCAAGAAGGACGACCTTCGACGCGCTAGGTCTGGGATGCTGAACCTCTGCCCCACCTCCACCGGAAGCGCCACGGCCATCGTCGAGATATACCCCGAACTGAAGGGTAAGCTCAACGGACTCGCCATACGCGTGCCGCTCTTGAACGCAAGCCTGACCGATTGCGTCTTCGAGATCGAGAAGGAGGGGGGGGTCACCATCGAGGAGGTCAACGCGGCGCTCAAGAAGGCGAGCGAGGAGGGTCCACTGAAAGGGATATTGGGGTACGAGGTCCAGCCCCTGGTCTCGACCGACTACACCAACGACGCGCGGAGTTCCATCATCGACGCCCTCTCGACTCAGGTCATCGACAAGACAATGGTGAAGATATACGCGTGGTATGACAATGAGTGCGGTTACTCGAAGCGGATGGCGGAACTATGCCACATCGTCGCGGCGAAGTACATCGCGGGAGTGGAGCCGATATTCAAGTACGAATGAATGTAACCAAGAAAGCAAACTGCATCAACTTGTGAGTTTGGAAAGACATGTTAGTGTGGTATACGCGTTTTTGTTTAGTATGCGAGAAGCGTCTCTATAGTGATTACTTGAACGTCTAGAGGCGCATTGCAAATTAAATTCATCTAAAGCTGCACAAATGATCTTTAACGAATAACATTCCACCCTCGAAGGGTTTGCATCCGTCATTCATAGAAAATTGTGTAGACTTCAGTTTCTTTTTTCTCCAAGCGTGGCTCGCGCTTAATCAAAATTTTGATTTGCGCAGCGAACTTATCAATGAAGATTTTATTCAATGCCTCTTCTTCGGTGGTGTTTCCATTCTTGTAATAGCGCTCAACTGTCGCCGAGGATGAAAGATTGTATCCATAACCTAACATGAACCACTTGATCACAACTTTGGCCAACTCAGAGCTATTTTTCTCCTCCCCATGGTAGCTCCTATTTTTATGTTCGAAGTATGCGAACGAATTTAAGTCAGTCAGACCTAATGCTCTCTCAAAGGTTTTCTGCTTCTTTTCATCCTCTAGTGTCGTCTTCAACGCCAAAATGTCAATTCTAATATTTAGCACATGCAGGCTCAAGTTGCTCACATGCTGGTTCAGGGTGTTCATTTTGGCGTCGAAGTTCTCATTTGACGACTGCATTTTGTTGACCACTCTGTTGAGACTATCCGCAAAAGACAACTTGAGGGAGTCGAGGTTTGCGGTCAACTTTTTCTGCGTCATTGCATCCGCCTCCAAACTTGCCGCCTCAATCAGGGCATTGGCTGCCTCGGCGAGCTTAGCATTTTTGATGGCCGTATCAGACATGGTAGTATATAACTTGTGTTGATATGAGCTTTGTGTTTCAGCAAGTGGGAAGTATCTCTGAGTAATTAGGGGTTATTTTACGCATCTGAACGTCATTGTGTGAAATTTTCACGACATATCAATATGATGGAGAAGATTTTGTGTTGGTTTTCTTGGATACGATTACTCTAATACTCTAATCGGGTGCAATCTGGAAGGACGCATTATTTTTTGTTCGGGCCAGCCGAATCTTCTGACAAATTATCAAGTCCAGACTTGCAAAGAGAAATAGCGCCTATTTTTCTTATCTTTTGACTATTCCTATTAGGTAAATTGTATTCTGAACATTCACACAAGTAAACAAGAAGTCCGAACCGAAGCTCTCTCACCGTCCTAAGAAGAAGTCAGTAATCCATCCACATTCCACCCTCGTGATGAATTTTGAGACGATGCTTTCAATGACTCTGCCATCCGCTCTGAATGACTGATCTTGCTATTGTCCATGAATGTGTATGAAACTTTCCACCCTCACAATAAACTACATGTATGAATTCACCATTGTGCTGCCAATAACATGGGTTAATGATTTTCGATAACCTGTCATCGAGTAACCCAGGAGATCCCTCTGTAGTTCCTCCTCGCTCGTCGGCGTAAGCGCCACGTCCGCGTTTTCGCCAATTCCTTAAATGAAAAAACAGCAACAGACATACTTTAAGATGTGCCAAGTGAGACGATCAAACGCAGTTGTCGAGAATAAGACTTACAACTCATATTGGATGCTGATTCCTTATGTCATCGTACGTTGAATGAGACGAGGCAGAGACGCCAATGTGCCTAGCCTTCGCACCGTTCACGGCCGAAATCCCCTTCGGTATCGACGTTGTTGGCTGGGCATTCACATCGGGCGATGTCTCGCTGTACCTGCCACTCTTACGTTCGAAGTACAGCGGCACATGCCCCAGAGTGCCATCGAACCGATTCTTCCTGACGTCGACAAACTTACGCTTGCCATCACTCTGCAAGATGAGGACGGTGTCAGCCTCCTGGGTAGCCTTGGCGCTGCCATAAAAGGAGGATATCCCGAGCTTGGCGCCCTCGTCCTCCTTCCTTGGGTGGACCACGAGCGAGACATGCACGTTGTAATTCGTGGCGAACTTGCGAAATTTTTCGATGGCAAGGTCCTGCATATCGAATTTGTCGTAGGACGAGTTTCCCTTTCTATTCGCGCTTGCCGCCCTACTTATCATGAACTGCATGTTGTCCAATATAATATGATCGACGTCGTGAACATAAGCGGCGTACTCCATCGCATCGAGGACGTGGTCGATATCGGATCCGCCGTGAAATTTCATGAAATGCATCGGAAGAGTTTCAAATTTGTCGGCGAGCGCCGTCAATGCTATCATTTGCTGTCGCTTCTCCACCTCGGAGATGTTTTCCCTGTCGGCAAGTCCCATAGGAAGCACGTCCCTCATATACTGTTGTAGTAACTTGTGCATGAGTCTCGTATTCTTGATTTCAAAGCTTCCCCAGAGGATGTTTACGCCTTGCTCCGCAAGGTCCAGGCTGACCTGGCCCAAAAAGGTCGTTTTGCCAGACCTTTTCGAATTTCATGTTGGTGTGTTAAGGAAGTGGGTCGTGGATAAGACTATTATGGTACATATCATAAAACAAATGAACCGTCGGTCCATCTTCACTATTACACACCAAACTTACCCCGTAGGCCCAGTGAGGACAGTCATTTCGCCTCGACGGAATCCTTTTATGAGATGAGTGAAGCCAGGAAGGCTTGGAATCGGGGCTATGAAAGAAAGAGGGTAAGATGAAAACAGAGGTCAACGACGTGAGATCGAGTGTTCAGTGTGGTTTATCGCATTGCGCAATGATCGCCGACGATAGATAGGACTGCTAGAAAACTATGCATTCACCTCCACGATATTTTTCCGGGTGTATGATCTCGTGAATCACCTGATCCCTTAGGTCCGAGAATTTCAATATTCTCTCGTGAGGCAGCTCGGCGGCCTCCTCCAGCAGTTCGCCAATGTCCCATCCCGTCAATAGCGCCTCGTTGGCATCCTTCGGCGGTGGCGGTGGAATTGATTCGGATGAACCGATCTCATCGTCCTTCTCTGAACAATCGCCATTGTTAGCGTCCTTCCTTGCCTTACCCCCCCTCCAACCGCGCTTGCCGCTCGGCCTGACGACAAGGCATCGTTCCACGCCCAATTTCTTAACGAACGTCTCTGCCCCTTCCCTTCCCGGTCCGTCGTTGTCCATCCATACATATACCGTGTCGAACCTCTCCATCAACACCAGTATGTCCGTGGGGAAAGACCTGCAACCGTTGGGGAGGCTGACGGCGGGCCGTCCCGTGGCTTGGTATACCGCCATGGCGTCGAACTCGCCCTCGGTAATTATTAGCTCCGACGCGTTATTGGGGACGGTATGCCACCCGAAGAGACCGGATCCCCCCCCCGGCGGGTCGAGTCGCTGCCACGACTTATGTTCGATGGAACGGGCCTTTATCCGACGAGCGACGAACGGCCCTCGGATGGATTCGACCGCTGCCTCGTCGTCGTCGTCCTCATCATCCTCGCTCTCATCCTTCTTTCCCTCGTCCTTTTCTCCCCCGACTCCTTCTCGGCATAGTCCTCTCATTCGTTCATCCTCCTTCCTCTTGGCATCGGCTCGGTTTCTTCGCTCCTTCCTTTCCCTCCTGTGATGATACCGTTCCAACGGCGTCATTTCCGCGACCGGTTTATCCCGCTTCTTCTCATGTTTCGTCGTCGGGACGATCGTCCTCGGCGCGATAAATGCGGACGGACCATCGTCCCCCTCAACATCGGCGTCATCGGATTCGTCGCATGGTACCGCCATCGTCCTCCAGGAGTACATCGATCCCCTCATCCCCTCCAACTCCTCCACCTCGCCCGCGCGCATCATCCACGGGAACGTCACGCACGCGCTACTCACGTACGAGATGCCGCCACCGACCGATGTTGACGATCCACCGGCAATATCGCCGTCGTCATCAACCTTCTTCTTGGCGGCGATTTCGGGGAAGTTATACCTCGCGCATCCAACCCCGTACTTGCGCAGCGTGTTCCGATTCAATCCCCGCACCTTCGTCAGGTAATGCAGCGCCGCGTCGCCGTCGTCGTTCTCGGCACCGTTGACGTTATATTTCGGTGGCGACGACGACCATGACGGCGATTTCGAGGTGGATGTCGATCCATCGTCGACGTCGCATCCACCACCGTCGTCCGTTTTGCGCCTGTCGTTCCCGAACAGCCTGGCGATGTAAAGCGAGTTCAGCCTCTTGGGCGGCATTGGGAGGGGCGCCACGGCGGGCTTGTTGTTGCCGTATACTCCATCGTCATTCGCACGACGAGTGCGATCGATACGATCGCCGCCGCCCTTGATTCCTGTCTTGCCGTCATATGATGCCGATGAGGTACCGCCTCCTCCCATCTGCGATTTGCTGCCCTTCCCGTGGACGAACCCCCCCGACAATTCGTTCTTGAAATCGTACCAGCTGCCGTTGGATCCGCACCTGTGACAGTAGTAGGCGCCGCTACCGATGGCCACGTACAGCTTGTAGTAATTGTCGATCTTCCCTCCCGTGCTCTTGGTGCATAGCGGACACGACTTGATGATGACGTGAGACGACGTGATGCGAAAGTCCGCCATATGCGAGTCGTCGTCGACTAGGTGCGGGAGGCGGGATTTGACGTATGACACGATGGACGACGCCGACGTCGAGTCGTGCAGCGTTCGGTTGTGACGGGAGACGAAGACCTTCGTCCGCCTCTGGAAATACGACACGTCGCGGAGGTCGTGGACGAAGTTACCGTCGTCGTGTCCGCCGCCCGTAATCGCCATCGCCAATGCCGCAGTTTTCGGCGGTTGTCTCCTCGACGAGGACGACGATGGCAAGTGTGAACGAGGACGCCATCCGACGACGATCGCGGAGGAACAATTACATCGAGGGTCGAACTCGAACGACGATGACTTCCAGCACGTCAATGTTGCTGGCATCGTCATTCCCCGTCGTTGCTGCTGCTGATGCTGGGACTGGGACCGGCCAGCGCCAAGGCGACCGCATCGGTGAACGGAGGGCATGCCGCGTGAAGACGCCGCGATCGACGATTGTGCTCGGAGCATGCTGCCCTTAATGAATAAACCTCTCCGCTGGCTCTAGTCTCTCTCCCCGTTGACTTTTTCGCGGCCTCTCGTTGATGCAGGCAACAGGTTCTTCCTCTGAAAGAAAGAAGTGACGGTGCACATATTATCATAAACATGATATGAGGACTTCGGCCGGGCGACGCGCGCGCCAAATTTCAATTGAAAATACCGTAGGATACGCTGTTTTGACAATACGCTGTTTAGACAATACGCTGTTTAAGGCTGTGATTTCTTCATCGCCGAAGCGGGGCTGGTAGTTGGGGTCAAGGTGTCCCCAGTCGGGTGGGAGTAGGCGGGGTCGAATAACATAAGTCAGCGGGACATCGTTGTGTCCGCGCATGCCAGCTAAGAGTAGCCGCATGTTGGAGAAAGCCTTGTGGGCAGAGGTCTCGTCGAGGGTCACGGGGGTCACTTCGGGGGTCTTATTTTTCTTGTCCCAATTGAGCTCGACCTCCATATGGTGAGCAAGGCCATCAAGATCGTCGCTTGTGATGTTGGTGAGATCCTTATCTTGGCGTGATGTTCGTTCCTGGTGTTTCGCATAGTACGCGAGGAGGGCGAGGCGCTCCATCGCCATCACCGGGATGTTGGTCTTGTTCTGCTTGGAGATCGCCGTGCAGATCTTTTCGATGTGTTCTGGCTTGATGCGCAGGAAATCTCGGATACTTTGCATGCGCTGGTCGACGAAAAGGGCATAAGATGCAGTCTTGTTGAGGCCAATAACGGTCTCATAGTAATCGCGGGTGAGCTCGCGGAGCATAGTAAAATGGGTGACGGGCTCTCGTGCAGGACCAGCCACTTCGGGTCTAGGCTCGGGGTCTTCAGGGTCGCTTGCGTCCTCGTTTGTCTCGGTGTCATCGGCATCGCCCGAACGGTCGTCATCGTTGTCCGAGCTGTCGGATGCGGGCGGTGGGGCGGATGCCGTCGTGCGCTTCGTGCGAGCGGATCGCGCCATCGTCGAAAACGGCCAGCGTCGCGAAGGCCGCTAGGGTCGGTTTTGGGTCAAATCGACGCGCAATCGCGTTCGGGGTCAATACGTGTATTGGGTCTGATAAACTGATAAAATGAAGCCGGGGTCTACGGCGTTAAGGGGTGTAAACGAATGGCAGTAGCCGGGACGATAACACCATGGTGCTCGTCCCTATTT
>JALLPB010001213.1:0-10686 GCA_036939975.1 Cyclostephanos tholiformis | reverse complement strand
ATAATTTTGGTAGTCACTTTTTACGTCTACATGCACAGATGGACAAAAGAAACAAATTTTTGATGAATTTTTGCAAAAAGAGACGCCCATCCAAAAAAAAAAATCGCAACGCAACGCACATGGACAAAAAAAAAAAAAATTCAAGTTCGTACATGCGTATCCGCACACGCTCAAAGAAATCACAGCCTTAAGAATGAACTCTCTTAAACACAGTCATTTCTCATCACTCTCTCGCTATTCCCTCAACCTCATTTTACAACTCGTGAATCATCACAAGCTCACAATCTAAAATGTCTAAAATTCGAAGAGAGACTCCTCCAATCAATGCCCGCTTATTGTCCCACATCATACACACACAATAGAAAACGGACAACGGAAACAACACTGGGGGCGGGAGCTTATTTGTATGACAAGGCAAGAGCACCCAAACGCAACAGCTAACCTCCATTCGACTCGTATTAGTTGTCATGCCGCGAGTGGGTGGCGTCACGAAGCGGGGAGAAAAAATTCCCGTAGCGAGCGCGGGAGTGATGCGGGGAGGAGGGGGGGATGACCTCGCGGTCATCACATCATGCGATCGTCACGCATCCGCCGGATCTGTATTGTTACAAAGGAGCAACAGTCGCGGTCGTAATCACGAGAAGATCGAAATGACGAAGGAGCAGAATCAATCGAGCAGGGGTCATTCTCTACCTCGCGTTTTATTTGGCCGCGGCGGTAGGGGAAGAAGCCAGGAGCCGTGCAGGAGGAGCAACAGCGTCATCGGCCCGATTCGTCGTGACCGACGTGAGGATCGAAGCCAAGTAGGATGGATGCGGTCATCGCCGCCGTTGGTATTGGAGCCGGTCGAGAGCAACGCTGGCGATGGAGTGGAACTGTTTCGAGGGCAGAATAATCACAGCGACTGCACGGCGAAGGGGGTGGATGATGGTGCGGTCAGAACTTTATTTCGTCTCGGCTCGAGTTCTAGTGGCTCCGCATTGTCTTCATTCTTGTCTGTGGAGGAAAAGAAGGATGGGTTGTTGGTAGTACCTGGGGAACATTCCGGAATTGGGAAGACGAAGTCAATATGGAATCGATATTTTGCGCGGAAACACTGGAAGACGAGGCAAAATATTAATTTTGATCGGGATAGTCGAACGGGAGATTATCGATCAGTTGACTACACATTTGACTCCACGGTTGAATCTGGTACCTGCCCTCGATCCAACGCGCGAATTCGTAAGACGGAGGGGTCAACAATATCTGCCGATGAGAGCGCGCGCAGCGGTTATGACTCCGATAACTACGATCATGATGCTCCGTGGAGTCCCACAGAGTCGTTGCTGTTGAAGATTGGTCAATTGGATCGTATCGACGATGACGATCATGATGAGATCAACGTTGATAATTTCGAGAATAGCGTGAACAATGGTCATCCTGAAAAGGACCCACTCGATTCAAACAACGACGCCGCTGTTGATGACGATACCTGTTGCCATCATAAAAAACACGGTCATGCACGCGATGATGATGATGGTGTTGGCGGGGAACGCAATGACAAAATCGTCAAGGGTGGTGGCAGCTATGAACGCGATAAAAGTGACACTCATCCATCAGGAGGTAAAGGACGAAGCAAAGACGATGACAAATATCACAATTATCAGCCCAGCTTGAAGAGTGGTTTTGTGACGGCAAATATTCATTTTGATTTAGAAGAATTAGTACCGACTTCACTTGTAAAACAAATTGCAAATGACGATGGCGATAAAAAACGAAATAAGTTTGGTAAGTATCATATGGAAGTTGATGGTACGATGCATACCAGTGGTCTCAGTCGATGTCACCGAGGTGACATTCATTTTCAAGGGGATAGCCTAGAAGATTTTTGCAATCGGGTCTCCACCAGCTACCTAAGATTAAGTACATCGAGCAATGATGAGGATGATCAGGGATCAAACAATTCTAGTACACCTAATAGAAGTCCCTTGAGTAAAGGCATCACACTTATTGGTAGGGGACGTAGTCGCAGCAGGAAAGAAGGGCAAGAAAACAGGAAAGATGATGGAAAAAATAAGGAAAGAGGACTCGTTGAGGCGTCATTATTGACCGCCACTAACCCCGAAAATGATGTTTTAGATCGTGGCATATCCCCTTCATTGTTGAATTGGCGACGAGGTCGAAGTTCCAGTGTGAAACTTTTACGCAGAAGTAACACCAATGCGTCGGACGAACTATTTCGACTGCAGCGGGGATCTACAAAAGGAGGAAAATCTAATACCAAGAGTCTCTCACCGCTGTCAAAACGGACCAGGATCGAAAAATCTACAGCTACACGAAGCGCTGACGACGGCGATAGTTTGGAAGATTTTTGCAATCGGGTCTCAACCAGGAACCAACGGTTACCCCCCTGTCATGAGGGTACATCGAGCAAGGAAGAGGATGATTTTTGCAATCGGGTCTCCACAAGCAACCTAAGGTTACCCTCTCGTGAGGGTACATCCAGCAAGGATGAGGATGATCGGGGATCACACAATTCTGGCTCACCTAAAAGAAGTCCCTTGAGTAAAGGCATCACACGTATTGGTAGGGGACGTAGTCGCAGCAGGAAAGAAGGGCAAGAAAACAGGAAAGATGATGGAAAAAATAAGGAAAGAGGACTCGTTGAGGCGTCATTATCGACCGCCACCAACCCCGATAGTGATATTTTAAGTCGTGGCATTTACCCATCGTTGTTCATTTGGCGACGAGGTCGCAGTTTCAGTGCGAATCTTTTACGCAGAAGTAATACCAATGCGTCGGACGAACCATTTCGACTACAGCGGGGATCTACAAAAGGTGGCACATCTAATACCAAGAGTCTCTCACCGCTATCAAAGCGGACCAGGATCGAAAAATCTACAACTACTCGGGATGACGATAATGACAATCGCGCGTCATTTTCCAACAGCAGTAGTTATCGCAGTAGCTCACTCTCCTGTGACGTTTCCAATCTGTCATCAAGTCAAAAAGAGGGGAAGAACAAATCGAGCAAGAATAGAGGAAGAAAGTGTTTAGTATGTCGCCGTATAATATCGTCGAGGAAAAGGGCGGAGGATGGATGTTATAACTTCGTTCGCTACATGGATTTTTACTTCTGTTCCAACAAAGACGAAAGTACATGTTTTCAATGCGGATCATGTCGTCGTCATTTATCACCGTCATCGCTGCAGGATGACTTAGATGACGATGATGGCATTCGAATTATTTCGAATGCAAGGGGGAGTATTGTACAATGTGGTCAATGTGCTAGGTTGTTAAATGGGGGAGGGTCAGTATCTTCGTCGTTGCCCTCGCTACATGCGTGTGCTAGTGCAATAGCAGTGTCGTCAGCATCGAGCGTAGCATTGACAGCAGCTGCTGTCGCAGCTCATTCGAGCCTTGATGGCGTGTGTGATGTCTGCGTTGAAAACAACGAGAAACCTAATGATTCAAGGCGAGGCATTCAGTTATTGGACGAATCGGTCAAATCTCGTGGAAACGATTCAACGGCAAGAGGAGGAGGTGGGGATAATTATGCAAAAGTTTTAAGCAAGGCTGCGAAGCGTTTAGCAGAAAAGGCATCTGTGAAGATCATTCATCTTGGCAGCTGCATCAGCAACGCCGATAATGATGATGATGCTGATAAGTGCATAAAAACTGAACGTACAATATTATTGTCGACGCTTTATTTCACGCAGAGTGAAGATGGAAACAATCATTCCAAGAGAACAGTGCAGCAATCTCATAATGGCAACAACCCCATTGACGAACGTGACAACTCGAACACCACCAAGGTAGTCTATGAGCTTGACTCTGACGTGTTTGGCAACCCAAACTATGACGGATACAATTGCTCTTTTAGCCAATTTGATAATATCAACAACGACGAAGACCATGTCGATGCGAGTACTAATCCTGTGAAGCCACCGCAGCCACAACCTCGCATTACCACAGTGAGTCTGCCCGCGTTGGAAAGTGACGAGATCAATGGTGCAATTACCCCGAATTTGTATGTAAAACTGAATTGGGTCGACGACGATGACGATCCCGACCATGATACTACTGTTGGTGAATGTTCGGCCAGGAATGACGCCGGTCATATGTACATTCATCCAGAGCGTAGGGGCCCAGCCATTCTTTCCATCGAATCGTTTCAAAGCAAAACTATTACCAAAGAGACAGTTAGAAAGGTACTACGACAAACGTGGGAATACGTTGACGAGAAAGAAAATCTGGTCTATGATTTCACATTTTCAGTGCCATTCAAAAAACTTTATATATCTTGGGAGATTGCCAAGGGTGATGAGTTGGATTTATCACTCTGCTTATTTGAGGTTAATGTCCGTTACGACCCTCCGAATTCGGAAGCAGAACCAATGGATTTGACGGTTGAAGCAGCTCCTAATACAACAACTTCTTGTGCTATCGGCGGAGATGTGACAAGAGATCATTATGATGAGGATGATGATAACGATATTCTTACCAACTCAGTGGATGATAATTTGGAAGGTCCAGTGACTACCACCCGTGTATTTAACGACGATGCGATGAGGAATGTACGAAATGGTGATGACGACGACAACAACAATTATATTTGTCATGTCAGCGCAATAGATGATATTTCAATGGGCCTGAACTCAGTTGGGTCAGTTGCAATTACCAAGGATGCGACAAGAAATTTACGGCCAAATTTATCAATCAGAGGATGTATTCCCTCTGTCGTGCATACGCGGACTAAAACTCTAGATCCAGACAGAGATGATAATGACAACATCTCCGAACTTCTTTCTGCAGCAAGTTGCATTAACGCAGTCATTCTCTTGCCTTTAATTTTCTGTATCAAGATAGAGAAGAAATACTTTGATGAGGAGATAGGCCTTTCACTCATTGAAATGAACGGTGCCACGGTTGTGGCTGAAGTGTCAAAGAGTGGGCTCTTTGCTAATTCTCCAATCAAGGAGGGATGTGTATTATTGGCGATTAATGGGCAATGTTTGAGAGGTCCAAGGAGTGTCATTCGCATAATGAAAGATCTAGTGGGAATGCTAGCGATCACCATGTCTGACTGCCCATCACCACCGGGATCGAGATTTGTAGTGACAAAGAGCAAATTGAAAAAGTTTGGCGAGGAGATGAAAGATATCACATTCAATATGTCTCATGGTCTCGTTCGAGTGCAAGCGGTCGCAGAAAATGGGATCTTTTCGCAGTCTCAAATTAAGGATGGGGATATTTGTCTTTCAATCGATGGTATCCCCGCCGTCAGCGATGGTGTTGCAACTCGAGTATTAGGACGATCACACTCTATCGTGTCAATCTTAATATTCTCTTTGCCTGAATTTTGGAAAAGAATTGTTGATTATCTCGTTGATACAAAGTACGTCCGTTGGTGGCAAAAAGACTCAGAATGCAAACTGTATTTGAAGGGCAGTGATGTTGCACCTATTACACTCTCATTTGATGCACACACAGGTTTATGTTCGGAGAACAACAATAAAGAGCATGATGTCGACTTGAAGTGCATGAATACCATAATTGATAGGGTGATGAAGCTTCTTATGGAAAGTATCAATGCATGCCATGGCAGAGGCAGACCCGATAAAGAAAGGAGAAGCGGTCGTAGTCTCAGTGTCTCGGCGTCTGGCAAGATAACCAATCGGTCCGACGTTTATAGACGAGCATTGATAAAGCTGGATGAGATGAGGGAGAATGGAAAATTATCTCCAAAAGATTATGAGGCGGGGAAGCATGCTTTGGCACAATTGGCGATTCAAACTGCAAGATAAAAAAGGACATGTGATGCGATATTTACATACATTCATAGAGAAGCAAATGGATCGTAAACCAGTTAGGATGCAGTCATATATACCATTGTTGGTTGCGAAGGCAATTTTCATATGTGTCAGAACAGACAAGATAATTTGAGCGAATGAAAAAAAAGAAGAAAGACATTCATAAATTTTCAGACTAAATAATATGGACTGGAAAACATTGCCATTCTCTTCTACTATCTACAGGATACAGGGCTTTCACCACGTCCATCAAATGGCCTTGGAATAGTGCAATAACTACTATTGTGGGGGGGAGGGGCACCAACGCAAACAGTATGGACATGCTTAGTACACATGGCAGTTTCCAACAAATAGACGCTTGTTTGGAAATTAAAGTACTGATCTGTGGGGTAGTGATTGAGTGTATAATTTTTATTAGGTTTGTACAGGCTGCACTGAAACTCGTCTCCTTTTCTTAACGTCCAACGAAGAGGAAAGTTTGTCTTTAGCGACCCATTAGGCGGCTCAGACGACACCCTAGATTCTATTCTCATCCGAAATAAGGGACCTTGTTTATATGTATCTCCTCACCGTAACCTTCTTCCCAAATTTTATATTCTAACACTAATCCACTATCCGAGGGGTCGTCTCGCTCGTCCTCGACGATGGATACTGCTTCTTCTCCCCTAAACTGGACCATATGTTCAGGTAAAAAGTCGACGGCATAATTCTTGTTGGGAAAGACACCAAGACCTTCATAGTTTATATGTGTGATATCGATATTGCAGGGGATTCTGTCGTCTTGGCTTTTTTTCGTGGCCGGCATTGTGGGCACGTATGAGTTGGCATAGGCGTTCTCCCGGGAAGGGGGGGGGGGCACCAACGGAGGAGGCGGCGTTGGCCTCGTCGGCACCGGCAACGTCTGCGGACGTAGCTGCAGGAACGACGTGAGAATCAATGGCGGCGTACATGGGCCTCGGTTGTGACCGCAATGTAAAGTGCGGCGGAAAGTCGAGGTCATATCGGACTTGGTGTAAGTGGAGCGAGCGAATCGAGGGCGGCGTGGATGTGGACCATCATCTTTTTGGCGCGGAGTTCGTACTCTAAGAGAGATATCTTTTCACAAATTCCTCCGTAGATGAATATTGAGTCTCGATGTTATAAAAATCCTTTTCTACGGACGTAAAATAGGTAAATACTATCGGAGGTCGAGGCGGGAAAAGGCCGGCAGACCATCAACAAAACTGATGATACTTATGAAAAGCAGGCCGGTCTATGGTACCATACCCAGGAAACCATTTTTGTCTAGGTAGACGAGAGAGGGACAATAATATTCCTACAAAAGGCAGCCAAGGTGAGCTCGCGACGAAATGAGCGTCGCTTGGTGGTGGTGGAGGTGGCGGGTCTGCATCAATTTGCGTGTGATATTCCTTCATAATTGTATTTTTCGATCACCCCGAGTCGTTAAGCCCGCGTGGGCGTGGGGCGAAGGATGAAGGGACGGACCGCTCCTTGAGTGAACTCATCTCCCAAATGCCTTCGACAACCCACCTCTTCTAATCGCGTTCATATCCACTCGTCAATTCCTCAATGTCGAACGAAACGACTCCTTCGATGTTAGCATACTATTAAATTTCGGACGCATCCCGAAAAAGCGTTCGAAATGGGTCGCATCTTCGCCACCGTGTATCGCGTCGTCCTGGTCGGACTCAGTCTGTCCGCGTTGGTCCTGTCCATTATGTCGGCCTCGAGCTGCGCCTTCGTCGAGTTCAATCATCAATACAAAGACGACCTGCGACTCCTGCTGTCCTTGGACTCGTCGTCGTCGTCATACGCCGTCGTTGGCGATCGTGGTAGGAAGTTGCCTCCCTCGACGGCCATGCCCGATGACGATTCCACCATGCCCAATGACGATTCCATCATGCCCGACGACGACAACGACGACCAATCCTCCACGACATCGACGGCCTTCGATGGCGCCGACACGACGACTCATGCCAACGGCACCGCGACGACGACTCACCCCAACGGCACCACCACGACGACTCACCCCAACGGCACCACCACGACGACTCACGCCGGGGCGGCGCCCTCCCCCACATCCCCCGCCGAGGCCAGCACCTCGTCAGTCTCCTCCACGGGGGGAGGGACGGTCGCCGGGGCGTCCGCGATTGGCGATGCCGGACTCTTCTGCGATGGATACAAGGCCCTATCCGTCACCTCACTTTGGGGTGGAACGTTCCAGGACGTCGAGGACAAGATCGACGATGCGAGCGATGGGAATCAATCGGAGGAGCTTGCCAGGAACGCCGCGATCGCCGCGGCGTTATTCGGTTCCTTGATACTCTCCATCCTTGCAGTTGGGAGCATCATCGGATGGAGGTGCATATGCGAGGGGTATATCGTATGCCTCGTATCGCTTGTGGCGTGCGTGTCCCAGGGCGTCACGTTCCTCTTCTTCAACAGCGAGAGGTATTGGTGAGTGGTATCATTTCCTTTTTCTTTTTTTTCGGGATGGGAGGATTTTTTCGGTCCGTGCGTTGATGTGAGAGATGGCCCCTAACGAATTTTTCGTCTGCGCTCTCCAACCTCTCTCCTCTGCATGCAGCGATGGAGACATTGTTGCCGAGATTATCAATCAGAAACCGTGCGTCCTAGGCGAAGGCGGGAAGTATTCAGTCGCCGCCCTGATCCTATACGCCGTTGTTATGATCATGGCCTGTCGTATTCCCCAGGACGACCCGTTCGGATTGTGCCGCAGGAACGATAGGGAACCGGTGCGAAGTAGAGATCCGGTGGGGGATGGCGCGTCCCCCGGCGGTGGCAAATCGGGATTGTTCGGCGGTGGCAAGAATGATAGAGGCGATGCCGAGGATGAGAATACTGCGAGGAGCGGGCGGGAGCACGACCGGCCTAATTGGTTGTCGGAAGAAAAGGCGAACGAGGATGAAGAGAATGAACTTATTTAGGTCGGAACATGCCATTGGTGTGGATTTTCATAATATATAATATATGGAAAAGAAGTGACTTCGGGAAAAATTGAGCTGCCAAGTCTGAAAGGGGCTTTTGGATCGCTTCAAAGCGGGGCGCCCTAGTCCCCGCGAACTTGGAGGTGTTACTAGCGTAATTATTAAGTGCGTCGCTGTCCCAGCAAAGTCATCTTTCTCTGCCTTGCTTGACAGTAGGCTAATTGATTTCGAGGCTCGGTTAGGTCGGTACCTTGTTAGTGCTTTTGCACCTGAGCTATTAATGAGCCACTCCTATTTTAAAATAATATGTATTATGTCAAGCGAAGTAACCAATTATGTTATTCAAGATGTACAATTGAAGGAGGAAATCTAAACAGTTGACTAGTAAACAGTTACATACATGTGCGTTGCAAATGGCAAGAGAGAATTCTCGAATCATTGTCATCTCCACTACAATATATGTCTTATTTTCTCAACTTGCAACGAATCTTCTGGCAAAGACGACTCCGTTCAACACCCACGGCCTTGCAGACCTTCCAACATCTGTGACTGTGATAATTCCATGGACCAAAAAACCTACACTAATCCGCTGATGGCATACATCGTAATCATGATATAATTTTTTGACATGTGCCGAATTCATCAAACGTTTCCTTTGTAATGCTGCTCTCAGTGCAACAAATCTTCTTGCCGCTTCTGCATTTGTACGGCACCGTGTGCTCTTCGTCGTCGAGCTCCTCACACCTTTTGAAGGCACCCATGCCCCTCATCCATGATTCCCACACACAATGGATAGAGTCATAATCAAGCTCATCAGGCTATGAGATTGAAGAAAAGCAAAGATTAGAGCAAGTTGAAGTGTAAATTTTGCCAAAGTTTAAGCAAGCACTCACCAAGACTTCGTTAGCATCATCTTCATCTGCCTTCTGGCATATGCCCCATTGTCCCAATCGAAGACTCTCAATATTACTGGCGGTGCAGCAAACTTTCAAGCCACTAACACAAGTATATGGAACTGGGTGGCCATCTATTGTCTCACAAGCTTCGGCGTGACTCATGGTGCCATCCCATGTCTCCCAGGCACAATGAATGTAGTCCTTGGCCTGAAGAAACTGAAGGTTAATGGCGGATAAGATCAGTGGAATTGTATGCGAGCGATGGAAGAGCATTGTATCGTTAGTAAATGTCGTGTCAATCGAGACGAAAATCAGATAAGCGATAGAATCCTCGTACCCGCTCAGACCCACGGAGACGAGAAGCAGACTGCTCTGCAGGAGCAGAATGCACATCCACGATTTCATGAGCATTCGCAGAGCTCGCGACCATTATTAAGACCAAAGCCGCCGAGTGTTTGAGTCGAGATAGATGCATGGTGTCGGACTTGATTCGTCAAAAGTGGTTTGCATTATCTTATGACTACTTTGCGGTGACCCACAGCAACAGCATCTCATCATTCGCGCCGGCGTTCTGCGTACACTTATCTATCAGAGAGGCCCGCTTGGGAAGCCCATTCGATCGTCGCATCCTATCATCTAGAACAAATTGAGCGAAATATCGGACGACTTTTCACACAACTGCCCCTGTTAGCATGTGTGTCGTAAAAAAGCACACACTCAAAAATCTTCGGCGGGAAAGAAGTGCAATATGACAAGGAAATCCCGAGAACTGATTCACTAAGTAAGGCACAAAAAATCTGCTCGCCTCCACAATAGGCCACCGTGGTCATAGAGAGAGGGGCGGAAACATCTTCTTTCCCCGCCACTGCTTAAATTACTCAGTAAACTAGGCAATACTTAAAACTATCTCCTTACCGGTTTATGGCCAATATCCTGGTCATTAAATCCTCAACGTACATACGCGTTAGGTAAATCAATTTAACTCACGATCCGTCAGTTGAACCTCGCCATATTATTATATCTGCGTGTAGCTGAGACTGTCCTCTTTCT
>JALLPB010001212.1:0-10690 GCA_036939975.1 Cyclostephanos tholiformis | reverse complement strand
TCCGGACATGCTGTCTAGAATTTAGGTTATTTCGTAGTTAGCCAGGATCTAGCCAGGATCTAACCACGAGAAAATGGTGGCTAAAACGGTTTAACCGAATTTTGGGAGCCACCCAGTAGCTGCGACAGATCTAAGACGTTGTCCAACTACCGCAGAGGTAGATATGGTACTAAATCCTTCGTAATTGCGCAGGGGCGTTAAACGGCCGGCCGGCGGGCGTCTTCTCGGTGGAGTTTTTTTAGACCTCAAACACACAGCCTCTCAAGACGCGATCGAGTGAAAAACGAAGTGGCGGACCGAGATCGGTGGGGAAGGAGGGCATTATTGAACAAATCCACCACCGACCCCCCCCCACACCCTTCCCCCTCCTCATTCCCATCCCCCACCATCCTTTGTTTTTTTTTTGTTACCGAAACACCAGAGCTTAATCTCTCCCCCACACAACCGGCGGAATCCGCCGTGGTGGTGGATAGTCACGAGGAGATCGATATTTTTTTTTCCCTTCTTCTTCGATCGTTTCGAATAACGCGTACTTTCATGACGACGGCCCACGCCGGCGTTGACCGGACATTAGCGCCCGTCGCTCCATGGGGGACGGGAGGGCGCGCGTCCCGCGTACGCCTCGTTTTTTTCCCCGTCCTCGTCGCCGTGGCGATCGCGACATTGTTGGCATCGTCCTCCTCCTCGACCCGCCGTCGCGCGTCGGCGTCCTCCTCCCCCATCGTCCCCGAATACGACCGCGTCGACGACGGGGACGATGGATCCGGCGCGGGGAGGGGGGGGAGCGGGATGGGACGAGGCGACATTATCGAGTCCGTGGCGTCCGCCGTGCGACGATCGTCGCGCGTCATCGGCGGGGATGCCAACGACGACGACGGACGAGGGAGGAGGAGACGACGACGACGACGATGGCGACGCTCGTTCGAGGAGGAGGGGGAAGGCGAGGACGAGACCGAGCTTTCGCGTGGGGATCTGTCGGAAAACGTGCGAAATCACGAACGACGAACGAAACGACGACCGCGACGATCGCATCGACGTACATATTATACGGGGGTGAAAGGGGGGAGGGGATTGGTCGTCGGCGGTAACATCGCGCCGCCGGATCGTTTCCCTTACATGGTATCGTTGCAGCTCGAGAGGGTGTTGACCGAATCAGAGGAGGAGGAGTCCTCCTCCTCCTCGTCGTCGTCGTCGGGGGGGGGGGAGGTGGCGGCGAGAAATTCAGCGAGGTACACGACTCGCACGTATGCGGCGGAACCCTCGTGGCCATGGACGTGGTATTAACGGCGGGACACTGCGGATACGAGATGAGCAACGTCGTGAACGCAGAGGACGGACGACAGGTCGACTTCGGGACCACGAAACGTCAGCTCTTTTACGGCGCCGACGTCGGCGCGTACAACGTGTCCGCCGACTCGTACGCCGATGACCATTCGTCGCCCGGCGTGGAGTACGACAACCTGCTATTCGAGCGATTGGTCATGCATCCCGAATACGCGGGATTCTACGGCGTCGACGACGACGTCGGCGCGACGACGCACACGGCCATGCAACACGACGTCATGCTCGTGAAGCTGTACGGCGAATCATCCCGTCCGACGGTGAGGCTTCACAATCCCAATACGACCAGGGCGAGGGATTTATACATGAATCGTCAACCAACGAGTGGGGAGGGATTAGTCGTGACCGGATGGGGAGATACCGATCCGAATAGCGATCCCGGCGAGCACGACGTGCCGAGCTCGATATTGCGAATCGCGACGTTGGGATATGTACCGAACGACGTGTGCGACATGTCGAGGGGATATTCGAGCATCGCAACGACATCGATATCGACATCGACGACCAACGATGACGATTATAACAACAACAACAACAACAACAACAACAACAACAACAACAACAACGATGGGGGATCGTTAACATCGGCAACGTTGGATTACTTCTCGTACGAGGGATCTATTACCGACGACATGATGTGCGCGTTGGGCACGAATGGACAGGACGCATGTCAGGGCGATAGCGGGGGGGGATTGCTTCGCTTGGGCGACGAAGACGATGGGAGTGAAGGTGAGTAGGGATTGTCACTTTTTTTCTTCGTTTTGCCATATCCCCCCCCCCCCAGACTTCCTCGAATATTTCTTCCTGTCGCATTCGCCGCCGCTTGTTTTTTTGGCGGAAAAATATTTTTTCGAACTAAACGTCCTCCTCTTCCATCATCCCTCCTTCTCTACCTGAACTCCGTTTAGACGTGCAATTGGGCATCGTGAGCTGGGGATTGCAATGCGGAGACGAGGATTTCCCTGGCGTATACGCGAGGGTGGGCGAGCATTACGATTGGATAGCGAAAACTGTGTGCGAATTATCCGACAGTCCGCCGGCTTACTTCAACTGCACGTCGAAGCCCTATCCTCCCGGCAGTCCGTACGATCCCGTGGTTGACCTAACGATAACGATACAATTCGACGATTACAGGAGGGAGACGGGATGGCTCTTGGAGTCCATGCCCGATTTTCGAAATGTCGTGTTCCGTCAATTCGGCACGTACAGAGACGTTGGCACCGTCGACGAGTACAATTCCATGTCCGAGGTCGTTAGCGTCCATTCCGGACGATTCTACATGCTATCGATCCTCGACGAGTTCGGCGACGGATTCTGCTGCATCTCGGGAGAGGGGTATTTCAGGGTGGACTCGTCTACGGATGCTAACCCCGTCGTCGATACCACGCCAGGAATACTGTGGTCGTCGCACTCTCTGCGGCGAGTTTTGTACGTCCTCCCGCCGGACGCCACGAGTCCGCCGAACTACGTCACGATATCGATCACGCTCGGGAATGGGGCGGATCCCGGAAACGTCCTTTTCGTGGCAATCGAGAGCGTCAAGTACGAGGCCTTGATGCTTTACGAGATCCGGCCGTTCGTTAGGACTAGCGACAATCTTGCCGGGGCGGGAGACACGCCGATCGATTCTCGCGTGTTTCGGGTGCCGGTATTTGGTCCTGAATTTGAATCGCAAAGGTATAATATCATCGTGTACGACGATAACGAAGGAGCATCCTCGAAGGCAAGCTTCGAGGTGTACCACGGAGATGCCATTCCTAGCAATCTGATCCTAGCCCAGGCTGGTTTCTACGGAGACAAGAACAATATCTCTCGGAGCTTCGTATTGTTCAAGAGGCAGCAAGAAGTCACGGAGAAGCCACCACTAGGCTACATTGATATGAAAGGTAATGCTTCTTCAAAACAGAACGTCAGTATTAGCTTCCTAATGGCGGTGACAATTTTGAGCAATTATTTTGTTCGCTTATGAAATCAATCTCTAGAGAATGTAGATAGAATGTTTTATTTAGAGCTTTTTTGGTCAGGTTCATCTACTACCTAACGAGTTCAGATGATGTCATAATCAGGCGAGGTCGTAGTATCTGCCAATAGTCGTTATCTATGTCCTACGTATGAAGACAGGGGTTGTTCCTGAGGGATATACAGGTATATTTGCTCTCAGAAAGGGGGATACAATCGCACACTGGGGCCCGAGCAAATAATATTATCAACCAATTTCATTCTGCGTTCGCTTCTTCCAATTTCAATACAGTTTTCTACCATCATGCACTCTCGATACCGATCTCCGATCTGGCATCGTGCATATCATCTCCACTGTGCTCGTGGTCGTCGTTGTTGTAGAATAAATCCATGTGAATCATCGTGGATGGTCCGCCAGGTAGCAGTCCGCTCGCGGCCTTCTTCTCGCCATCGCAGTTCATGGATTTCTTTCCCCGTCCCTCCTGGACGGCATCGTCGTCGTCATACTGCCGCATCCATGTGGCTTCTAGGTTTTTGATTTCGACTTGACCAAGGTTCTGCGTTTATTCGAGTGAAGCGACGAGAATTATCATGTGAGCGAACGGAACGTGCATGCATGTGTGTGTGTGTGGTTTTGGTCGTATTATCCGGCGTGTAAATCTCACGCTGTTCTCGAGGAGGAATTTGGCCCGAAGTTGATCTAGACTAATCTCCAATTCGGTCGCTCTTTTCGTTAGCTCGTCCCTCCTCCCCATGATCTCGATCAAATCAGCCGATGCGTCCTTGACCCTCGCGGCGTACCCCCCCTCGCTATTATTACCCTCGCCATGATCGTCCACCGCCATCGTCGCTGTCGTTGCGTGCATCATCTCCGCGTCTATCACCCCTCCATCGATCATACCATATCCATCCATCGCGGCGGCGGGTCCGAGCATCTCGGCGACGAGCCACCGCACCGTCTCCGCATCGATGAGATGGGACATCATCCTGTTCTCGCGCTGGGTGAGGATGAAGTCATTTTCGTCGTTGATCGCTTCCATCTCCTTGACGAATTGGATCTTCTGTTCTCTCTCCTCGGCCTAGTAGTCAAGAGAGAGGGAAGTGGAAATGAGTCGCGAGGGGGTGGTGGTGGTGGGGGGGGGGTCATTGGGATCATGGATCGGAACGATAGTGCGATGGGCGATGGTATCATCGAGACAATGCGCGCTCATCGAATTTACATGGGTCAAAAATGACACGATCGATCGACGAAACTACGGACGATGCACTCACCTCGATCCCCCTCAATTCGCTCGTGATCTTGATAATGGACCTTCGATCCGATTCCGCGGCATTCACTATACGTTCCCTCTCGATGGCGAGGTTCTTCCCCTTACGAGTTTCCTCGCCCAACTCGCCGTGCGCGATGCGTAATCCCTCCTCGTCGTGCCTATTTTGCTCGATCGCGCGGGACGTCGATTCCGTTTCCCGCACGCGCATTTGATCCGCCGCCTTCGCGTCATTGTGGTTATTCGACGTCGCCCTTTGGAGGGAGGCGAATTGCTGGGCCTGGGCGGTGTTCATGATATTTGATGGCGCGGGCGATATATATATATTGACTTGGTTATCCCGTGGAAGGAGCGCCTGTGGCGATGATTTTCTATGACGCTATTATTTTTGGCCCGGCAAGGATCGATGGCCTATCGAACAGTCGATTCGGCGGCGGAAATGACGCGACGCGTTCGTTTCGCGCGTGGGGGTAAGGATTCCCTTGACTTCGCGATTTTTTTTTCGGCGCGACTCAGGTCGCCCCGCCATAAATTTTAATAATTATACCTACCTACCTATGTACCTATTTTCAAAAAATTGTGTAGAACGTCGCTTCTTTGCTCTCTCGCCAAAGTTCGCCATATCCACGTCTGCGTCACACACCAAAACGCCTTCGCGTCTCTCTTCTCTTGCTTTTCCTCGATCGACCTTCATTCCTCCTCCTTTTCGATGATGACGACGCGAGACCATGAGGCGGAGTCATCCAGCGCTGTAAAAATCACTTCATCTCTATCAATGGAGTAGGTAGATGGTAGTAACAGAGGTATGATCATCGCCCGCGCGTAATAATCCCATCACAACCGAATCGTCATATACTGCATCACATAATATTATATCATACACGATTCCGGAGATCTCATCCCTACCTCTAGTACGCGCTTCCTAACACGGGGTCGCACAAATAATAAAAAAATGAGAATATCATCATACACCACCACCTCGATATCGGCGGCGGCGTATTACCTGGTCGCGTGCGTCGACATCGGCGCGTCGAGACTCGTCCTCGTTCGGGCATTCCTCCCGCCCTCATCCCCCCCCCCCTTCTCCTCCTCCTCCTCCTCATTACCATCCAACACGAGCGGGGGGGGGGTTGGTCGTCGACGACCGTTACCCGCCGGCCCATCGCGCCTGTCGGCGTCGTCGTCGTCGTCGTCGTCGTCATCGTCGTCGTCGGCTTCGTCCCTATTGGATCAGCTGTCGTCGCTGAGATACGATGGTCCGTACTCCTCCTTCCTCGGGGGGATGGAATCCGCGACGTCGTCGGGCAAGGCTTCGGGAGGGGGAGGCATGGCGGCGGTCGTACCTACCGTACCGTCCACCGTACTCCCGTCGCCATCCGCGTCGTCGGTCGATGACGCGTCGTCGTTTTCGTCCGCCGTCATTATTCCCATGCCGGATCCCAACGACGCGGTCCCATCGGGCGTTGTCGACTCGTTCGCGTCGTCGACGTCTCATATGACGTCGACGTTCGCATCCGCATACGACATGATCGTCTCGTCGACGTTGCGCTGGTACGAATCCACGATGAATGCGGCATCATCATCGTACATATCGTCGTTCGCGGGAGGAGGATCGGGGGGAACGTGGACTAGTACTACGCCCTCGGGTGAATCGCTCGACGCCGCGATGACGTACGTCATGCGACTCCGACCCATCGTCGACGACCTGCCGCATTCGACGACGATCCTGCTAACGTCGATGTTGACGTATTACGTCGCCAATTCGATGATCGGGAGTAGTAGGATGGAGGATGAGGAGGATGATGATGGACCGTATCCCTCATCGCCGTATCCCGCGAACAAGTACGATCCGATCGCGGCGCGCAGGTACTTCGACTCGAGGCCGTTTTTGGTCCTATACAGGGCAACGGAGATCGCGATGCTGAGCGCGGCGTTCCTGTCGGGGTTGGTCGTGGATTACCTCGGGGGGGACATGAAATCGAATTCGCGACGGCGCGCGGACGAATTGACCGCACTGCTGGCTAGGCTCGGACCGAGCTTCGTCAAGGTCGGTCAGAGCCTGTCGATACGTACCGACCTGCTGAGTCCGGAATACGTCAGGGGATTGAAGGCGCTGCAGGATCAGTGTCCTCCGTTCGACACGGACGAGGCGCGTAGGATCATCGAGGAGGAATTGGGGGGCAAGATCGAGGATATGTTCGAGGATTTCCCATCCGAGCCGATCGCGGCCGCTAGCCTCGGGCAGGTTTACCGGGCGACGACGAGGATGGGCGGGGTACCGAAGAAGGTTGATGGCGAAGACGACGACGACTACGACGGGATGCAGCGCGGTGGTAATAGGGTGGTGGCCGTGAAGGTCCAGCGTCCCGGCATTGACGAACAGATCGCCCTCGACATGCACCTGATACGCGAGGTGGCCGGACCGATCAAGAATATATTCAATCTCAACACGGACATCGTTGGCGTCGTCGACGCATGGGGCACCGGTTTCGTCGATGAGCTCGATTACATCATGGAGGCGATCAATGCCAAGTCCTTCTCGGACGGGATATCCCGTACGCCATTGGGCGGCGTCGTCTTCGCGCCACCAGTCGTGGACGATCTCACGACGCGCAGGGTATTGACGTCCGAGTGGATCGTCGGGGAACGGTTGGATAGGAGCGCGAAGGACGACGTTAGCGTGCTGTGCAGCATCGCCATGAATTCATACCTAACCATGATGCTAGAGACCGGTCTCCTCGTGAGTTGACGATGAATGAGGGTTATTTGCGCGTGTTTGTGTTTGTGTGTGTGTGTGTGTTGAATTTCTCCTCCTTCTCTGCCCCTCCTTTCGTTTTTACCCCCCGCAATGCGTCCTGGGCGATCGTGTGATTTTACGCCTCACGATCAACCTGCGACTCTTCTGAACTTGATACTTTCATTCTTTTACCCGCGCTTACCGCCTTGAAATATAGCATTGTGATCCCCACCCGGGTAATCTCCTTCGTACCACCGACGGAAAGTTATGCATCCTCGATTGGGGGATGGTAACACGCCTCGATCCGGACTTGCAAATCACGCTCATCGAGCACATGGCCCACCTGACGAGCGCCGATTACGAGGAGGTGCCCAAGGATCTATTACTGCTCGGTTTCATCCCCGAGAATAAGGCCGACCTAATCAAGGACAGCGGCGTGGTGGAAACACTCGCGGAGATTTACGGCGCGTGGACGGGTGGGGGGGGAGCCGCAGCGATCAACGTGAACAAGTGAGTGGGTGCACATCCGTCGCGACGCGTGCGTATACGTGGATCGTACCTCCCTCGTGCTTCCGTGCGTTGCGGTCGCTGACCCGTCCTATTTTAATTTGCCCCCTCATTCGTTCAGGGTTATTGCGGACCTCCAGGATTTGACCGCCGAGAAGGGGAATCTCTTTCAAATCCCACCCGTGAGTGATGCACATTGTGTCACCTTTCTCTCGTCCACAACTCGCGCCCGACTAAACGCCCCGACTTTTACATTCCGAATCATCCATTAAAAAGTACTTTGCCTACATAGCCAAGTCATTCTCTGTATTGGAAGGCATCGGCCTAAGCAATGATCCGAAGTACTCAATTATAAATGAATGGTGAGTATTCCTCTAATTTAGGTCCTCTCTCTTGTCCTCGTCCCCGACGTCTTCCTCACCCTACTGTCTTAAGTCTTCCATACGTCTCGAAGCGCCTTCTAACAGACAAGTCGGAGAGAACGGGAGGCGCTCTATCGACCTTCATCTTCGGACCAGACAAGTCTAACGAAGATCGGATCATCGATTACGACCGCGTCGAGCAGCTCGTGACGGGCTTTGGCAGTTACACAACCTCGGCGAGTGGGGAACTCCTCGGGAAGAATTCCACCAGGGCCGAAATCATTGAAGGCGTTGCCACGCAGGTACTTGATCTTCTCGTCACCGAGGAGGAGACGCCTCTGCAAAGGATATTCATCGAGCAGCTCGCGAAGATAATAACTTCGACCACGAGATCAGCGTGGTCTCGAATCCGCGAGAGGAGCGGCGTCCTGCCATCGGGCAGGACGGTGTTGGGCACACTAGTGGATCCCCTGGGGGTGTTCAAGAATAGTCCTATCGTGCGCGTCGACGAGCTCGATGAGCGTACGGTGGAAACGACGAGGAATCTGATCCAGCTCCTAGCGAACGCCAACTCGCAATCGGAATCGACGGTGGACCTTTCGACTCTGTCTGGCGGCGAAATTACCGAGATCACCTCCATCGTCGCACGAAAGCTCTTCGAGAGGCGAAGTGGCGTCGTGAAGACTAGCAACCGACTCGTCACACAGCTGCTGCAGCTCACCGCCGATCGATTGGAAAAGGGCGGGGGAAGGGACATCGTCGTCGTCCCATCGTCGGATCCCATCAATGACGGGAGGATTCGCGACAATATGAGCGCGAGGGGTGACAAGACGAGCGATCGTTTAGCCAGCGCGCGGCGAATTCTAGCAACCATAGAGCAATGAAGTTCACTCCCTACTACCATAAAATAAATATTCAGTGTTTCGATTGAGGGGACTGCTGGCAGCGAAATGAGCAAGATTACAAGTCAGAAGCCTCGTTTCGCGAAAGAGCGATGACCGGAAGTTGTCGAGCATCACGGGAAGAAATGTAATGGGGCATTCACGGACGAAGAGTTCTAATAAGTAGCGATAGTACAACTTCTAAATTCGAAGGGCAAAGTAAAGGAATCCACGTCCTTACACTAAGATAGTTATTAACTCATTACAATTCACAATTCAAACTTCTCAACATCGTTGTTATTAGGCAGCCAACACTTCTCCTTTGTGCTCGTTTACTACATGCGCAATCTCACTCGCTTCCATCTGCGCCGCATGCTCGTGAATCATTACTTTTCCATCCCTCAACATACAAAGCGATGGTGCAACTAGAGATGTGGCAACATTGTGCGGGTGTTAGATTGTTCGATCATGAGACCGATAAAACAAATGGAGAGACGTGCTAAACTCACCTCCTCAACACCTTTTCCTTTTGGGACTTCCACGGCATTCTCGAACAAGATTTCGCTGGCCTTGGCGGCTTTTCCGTAGAAGCGCTCATTTTCCTTGCTGCGCGTGTTGATAACGGCCGTCTCGAGAGAAATACCGCCAAAGACCCCCTTGCTGAAAGCGTAGTTGATCGTTACGCCAAGTCCTCCTCTCTCGGAAAAGTTAAACGAGGCATCGGCCTCCCTTCCCACCGGTCCTACCGTTGCAGCGACCTAGACGAAGGCGAGATGAGCGGACATCAG
Organism: Cyclostephanos tholiformis; assembly: GCA_036939975.1. Lineage (NCBI taxonomy): Eukaryota > Bacillariophyta > Thalassiosirophyceae > Thalassiosirales > Thalassiosiraceae > Cyclostephanos > Cyclostephanos tholiformis. The sequence continues at coordinate 847 of JALLPB010001212.1, read as the reverse complement.
TTTAGTATCGCGTGTCATTAAAAGGGTACGTTGGATGGTCACAACTATAACGTCGAGAAAGGTCCTCACCTGACTTCCAATCTTCACCTGATGCTCCCCCGCGAAGGTATTCAACGTTGCGTCGTCCATGACACAAATCACGAGGTCCTTAACCTCGGCGCCAGCCATCAAACCGAACCCGATGCCACCAAGGCCAAGGGCCGATGGGGGGGACCAAGTTCCGTGAACTTGGTCATGCGCGATGATGATGCCAGTTCCGACGTTACCCGAGAAGATGAACCCCGCTTCCGCCACCGTCAGGATGATAATGCCCTTGCAATCCTTGATGATCACTTTAGGTATGCCTGAATGTAGGAGAGAGAGAGAGAGAGAGAGAGGACGATGAACGTGGGTAAATGAGATCTCCGGGACGTTGAAACGAGTGTTGAAATAATAGACACTTGGCGTGCTGTGCGAGAGAAAACCTACCTGCCCAACTTGGGCTGAGAGCTTGGTCGAGGACATGCTTTGCGCGGTGGAGAATCCCCTCCATGTTCTTCATATCCTTAAGTTCGTTCATCTTAGTATGGATACGCTGTGATCGAAATGTGTGTTTATGATATTGTAGATGCTTCAGTTTTCTATATATTTTATGCGAGATATGGAGGTACCACCCTTATTGAAATCTAGAGCGAATAAAGCGAACCCTGAATCTCAGTTTCGTTCGCGTCGCCTCCATCTAAGAGTTGTCACCTTCTTGGTGTATGGTAGGTATAGTATGTATGGTACTTATGATGGGAGACACCATACCATATTGAGGTTGAGGGAAAAGGAGGGGAAGCCCCCCATTTCTTCTCCATCGGGCTTC
>JALLPB010001211.1:0-10693 GCA_036939975.1 Cyclostephanos tholiformis | reverse complement strand
CCCCCCTCCCCCCCCTTCATTGCCGTGATCGTCATCGTCGTCGTTGACATCCGTGTCGACATGAGGCTGCTTCTCCGGCGTGCATCTTGTCGACACCATGGTGATGGATCTTTTCTTCTTTTTTGTCACTGAATTTTTTGTGCGTTGTGTGGGCTACAATAGGTTATTTTTTAAAGTACTTATGGTACCTTCCAGAATTTTTGGCAACGAATGAACGAAACTGATAAGCCCGATTTCCCACCACAGCGTTTTCCGACAATAATGAATCTAACCGCAAAATAATTCATAAGAAGATGAATCGAATGATGGGCTACATCAAAAATGGGCCCAACAAACAATCAAACCAATTTTTGTCTGTTACACCTTCCCGCCAAAATGTAAAGTGTACCTTTTAGGTTATAGTCTTAAATATTCTAACAAGTTGACTTACGTGGCGCCTGTAAGGTATTAATTTCGCCAAAAAATAAATAGCCCCCCCATCGACCCAGGAGGTTGTGACGATTTCCTCATCTCGAAAAAAAGGATGATTTTTTTGACTGATTTTCAATTGAGATTTTTTTACACGAGCCCTCTGGGGGAGATTTTGGTTCCTCACAGATATTCCTTGTGTAGATATATTCGTTGTTTCGTAGACTGCACATTTTTACAAAGCTCCATACATACAAGAGCCTTTGCCAGGCACCAAACATGTGAGTTCCACACAACATAACAATAATAGTGAGAGAGCCTGAACCATTTTGGTGTGTCATCATCTATCAAGTCATCTTTGTCATCAGCAGTGGCGAGGGCGCATGTGCACTCAGACGGTGATGTGAATGGGGCTATTGCAGTGGCTAGGAAGTGGTATCACATTCCGTGTGGATGCCCACATATGCACAGGCAGATTTCTTCCGCCCATCAATGTTGATGATGATGCCAAGTGGGGCCACTAGAGGCAATTATCGGATGGAGCTTGGGATATCGTGCCGCCATCGGAGGGAGGGGGTAGTGTCTTGCGATTACAATCGGAATTCATTGTCCCCATTGTGAACGTCCTCGATCACTGTGCTATTGTTGTCAACATTGTTGCTGTCATTTGTTTCATTCCCTTCCCATCCTCCTCCGTCCCGCGCCTTGGCAACTGGCAGAGTGGCGGCAATGGCAGTGCTGGCGGTGGGGGGTCGTCCTCCAGCGGGGGGTACAAAAGGTGGGGATGGGGGTGCAGGATCATGATGACGTGGATGGAGGGAGAAGGATGCTATGGGATGATGACAAGACATGACACAATATGGAGGGAGGGGGCATGAACAATGTGGCGGTTGCATCAAACGAGGCGGTGAAGACTTTGATGCAATAGTAGTAGATGATTTGAGAGAGACTATTGCATTGATGCTGCCATGCTCGGGATCAAGTGGAAGAGATAACAGGCAAACCATCAGAAGAAAATCTTTGGCAATAATGTAGTATTACCGTCACATTGTTCAATCGATTCTCACAAGTCGCATCTCAATGAGATACCATTTTGGAAGGAGTGAGGTTCGATCGCATCCCTCCTATTCAAAAATTGACAGTCATCACGTTTGACCAGAAAAGATAGCAGGCAAACAATTGAAAGAAAATCTTTGGAGGCAATTCCTTGTGCATCTAATTATTTGTCTTTAATTAGGTCACATATAACTCAGATTGCATGCTAATGTTCTTCATTTCTCATATGTGGACAGCAACTGCCACTATCGCCATTCAGGCACGAGCATCATCTTTTGTGAGTATCTCTTCATCTTTTGCAAGTATCTCCCCCCGATTCCAAATCTTTGATCGGGACAAGTACAAATTTCTTCACCTTTATTGTATTGTCAACAATGACCTCACTTGGGATGACAATGACATACAACACCATTTTCCCTCAAATCACCCTAGTGTATCATGCGGATATTGGGGCAAATTGAGGGAGCTCGTCTGACCTTGCTTCTCACACAATTTGTTGTCATTTCATGAGAAGGAGATGAGGTTGACTCTATGAGCCCCACTCCCCCAATTTTTGTCTGATTGTCATGTATGTAGTAGACCACTCCCCTTGCCACTGCCATCCATGATGGTCGTTCCTGTTTTGCATTCATTGTCCACTCCTTCCCCAAATTGTGTCAACCCCCCTTCCATTGGGGTCATCATTGTCCCCAGCTGCACTCCGACCCTTGCTGGTTGTGACACCTCATCAACGAAGGCAAATATTGATCTCGTCTGCAATAATCTGCATTGAGTGGTTGAGAGCTAGGTTGGGAATTCTGACTTTTTTGATTTCTGTGACCCCCCATTGGAAGCAGAATTCCGATTCCGACCAGAATTTATGGAATTCCGGCCTGAAAACTTTCAGAAAATCTCTCTGGAGAGAAAACAGAAATTGGAATTCCGACAGAATTCTATAATTTTTTTAAGTAGGACAGTATACTATACGGGAAATTGGAAATGGATTCTTAGTTATTCCAGAGTGGTGGCAACATATTCCGATGACATCATTTTCTTTTCTTCTGATTGGAAAAATTGAATTCCGACAAAAAAAATACATCCAAAAAAAGGTCCAGAATTCAGAATTCCGTGGAATTCTGGAAGAATTCTGCCGGATTTCCCAACCAAGGGCAAGAGTGCACCGATGTCCCCGACACAGTGGACAATGGAGATGATCACCTTGTCATGGTCAAATGCATCAATGCAAAACTGAGAGAACAACTGATACCCCCCCATGGTTAAGACATTGACAGCTGGACAGCTCCACCACCTCAACCTCAATGTCTTGGCCTCAACCTCTATGGCTTGACCTCAACCTCTAAGGCTCAATAGCACGACCTCAACCAATACGGGTTAACAGCTCAACCACTTCAACCTCTACCTTCTTGTTTGTCATTCCTAGGCAGCCTGCTTGATGAGTGCGTCCCAACAGCTTGTTTTCCAATATCAGATGGCACAAAATCGGGCTGAGGGGGGTGATAAAGTTCATTCTGACCATAGAGGGGGGTTGGGGTGGTGGTGGCTATGTTCGTAGCCAGGAGGAGGTTTCTTAACTTAAACCATACTATCTTAATATGTCATGTTATGTTTCATGTTGTTGTGTCTAGCTTTGTTCTTGTGGTGCAAGTTCGCAGTCCTTGTGTAAGTTTCACAGATCCTTGTGCAAGTTTCACAGATAATGTGTAAATCTTGCAGATTCACAGATAGCATTTTTGCACAGGATCTCTCACAGATTCACATTTTTACCCAGCAAAGTTTTATGTAAAAAATCTCAGCCAAAAATCAGTCCAACGGGGTAAATTGTCAGTTTTCCCACAACCTCCAGGGTGAAAATTCTAAAGGTGGATCCACCCTGAGTCCAACGGGTTGAGTCTGGTGAGTCTTGGGCAAGTACCCGGATTCGGACATACCACCCATGGGTTCCGAGTCCACTGAGTTCATGCACATATGTGCATATGTAGGTACCTAGATTGAGTTGAAAGGAGAGGTGCGTTGAAGTGACAATACATCCTGTAACGTACGTACCTAGTTACACTATTATCAGCCAGAAAAAGAGGGCAAAAAGGGGGGATAGCTTGCATGCCCCCAAAAGTGCCTAAAACCTGGACTCAACCTGGACTCCGAATGTGCGAGTCTGAGTATGGGTACTCGCTGGTCCAACACAAACTTGTGCCCTGTGGGTCAATTCTGGACTCGGGACTTGTTTTTGTGATGAGTCCAGAATGGATCCAACCTTTAGAAAATTCATTCATAGTTGACTCTTTAAGTCTACATTAGACTGACCGATTAGAATGCACAGTCGTTAGAGGCAGGTCCTTCCGGTCATATTGAGATAAAACACCTCTGGTTGCAAATTGGCACATCGCTGCCTGATGCACCATTTTTACAGTAATAAGGTTCAACAATTCACCAAATTTGTCTAGACACTATCATTATATGCACAACATCTCCTCAATGCAGTCAAATCAGCATGAACTATTGGCCAGTCAAACCTATAACATGCCAAATGCCAAAGATTCACATGCAAGTAGATTTGCATGTCCAAGATGCTGTTGGGTACCTCCATTCTGGAGGCTACAAAACTGGTCAGTTTTACGCCTGAGGAGATCGCTGACAAGGTGAAGTACATGTGGGTCTATTGCTGGGCCGGGACAAAAAGCTCTCATGGCAAATCCATCCCGACACCTCCAATTGCTCCTCCTGCACTACCTATGCCTGTTGAATGTGCTGGTGCCTCCGATAGTGGCCTGTCTTCTCTGACACAGCTGACACATGAAAGCGAAGTGTCATCTCCATTTCTGGTTGCTTCCCCTCCAGCAAATGTGAAGAGAACTTGCTGGCAAGCAGAGGCCATCCAAGCCCATTGAACGGAAAGGGTACATAAGAAATGCCAACTGAACAAAGCATATTTAAGGATGGTACAATTATCTACGTAAGAAAGAAGGCAAAAGGAAAAGAAGGAATGTCAGTGAGGGCTGTGTGTGACTTAATTCAGAATGAGTTCAAGGTGGATATTTTCTCCTGGATGATCCAGAAGAAAGTGAAGGAGGGCATGATTGGTGTGTTGCCACTACAATGTGGACCAAAGGTGAACATTCGGAGCATCATTTCCAGAATCTGTGCATTGTCTTTGAGATTTACATTTGTAGTACCCAATGGAAAGGGCTTAACTGATTGCTAGGTCTAAAGAGGAGGGTTGGACCACTCAACGGAGGCATTGGCGGCCAGCAACTGCATTGGCATGCCAAGCCACTCAAAGCTCCTTAGTTGTGTCCTTGAGCAACAGCAATCAAAGACAAAGGCAAACAATGCAGAGGACAGGAGGATTCACTGGACAAAGTACCAGAATATAGGGATGTGGTTCAATAATTGGGAGCATGATCTCATTGAGTTGGGGATGGGGATGAGCGATCTGATCAGCAGAAAGGTGATGTTTCCCAAAGAGCAGCTGCCTACTAGCATCTGGAACTTCGACAAGACAACATCCAATACCAGACATGCACAAAGGCAAGTGACACAATGTGATTCAACTATGATGTCACTGAGCATGCACCACAAGTTATTGAAACCTTTGGGAATAATGTTGAGAAGGTGTGGCCTGTCTCCTTTGGAATGAATGAGAAAGGAGGAATGGATGATGATGAGTTTAAGAAGTACACGCTCAACCCATCGTGCCACTCTATCCCAATGCAAAAGTCAAGCCAGGGAAATGTGTCATCATTAAAGTTGACAGCGGCCCACGCAGTATGAATCTTTGCCTCAACTCCAAGTTGAAGATGTTGGGCTTTGTCCCTTGGGTTCCAAATATTACTCATGCGATGCAAGAGACTGATCAATGCTATGGGCTCTTCAAGACTCAATTCTTGGTAAACCTTGACCTAATTGTTTAATTGTTGAAGCGAGGCTTGAGAAGAAGAAAAGCCACTACCTCCAGCCAAAGTTTTCTGGCTTGTCTTTGTTTGGTGGTGTCAACCATGAGACTGACTTTGAGGTGGAAAACAGTACATTCTAGAAGAGGTTGTCACAAAAGCAATGCCTAGCAGCATGGTCAAAGGTGGGTGCTGCTACAAAGGAAGGTGCCACCTGGGAATCCCTGAGAATGATTGGCAAAACTGGGAATACTGATGAGGATTGTCAAGCGATCCAAACAGCAAACAACATGGCTATCCAGGCTCTTGCTCGTGCCAGGTTGATAGTCAGTGGGGCTGCAGGCTCCATTCAAGGTGGAAGAGGAAGAAACATACCCATCACACTGCTGTACACTGTGGAACATCAGCAGGCACTGGCTGATGCAATATCTCATGGTGGTCAGTTCAAAATGTTGAATGGGGGGACACATGTCACTCATGACAACATCTTCATTTCCATTGAAATGAAAACCAGGAGCATCAAGAGAACCACATTAGAGAAGGAGAAGAAGTCCTGTCTTTGCCAGCAGGAACCGGTGGAGAGGGCACTTGCCATCCTCGGGCAAGAAGGGAGGACTGTCAAGTCATATTTTGTGCACAAGTTGAAAATATTGTTGGGATGGCACCAGGTGGAAAGTCCCTGGGTGTCAATTGGAAAAAGGAGGACAAGTTTGCCAAGTGGAGTCAGATTGAGGCAAAGGGGAAGCCACCTCTCTTGGATTCACAGTGGATGAAAGAGAACAAAGAGAGATTGCATAGTCTATCAACAGATATGATTGATATTGGGGACATGGCATAATGGCAGGAGCTAGCTCTGATGCAAGAAGAGGACAAACTAAGGCAAATATTGAATAAGTTGGATGAGGAGGAAGCTCTTGCTTCACTGGTGTCAGATGAGAGAACCAAGGACATGACAAAGGAGATGTTTCTATAATGTGGTAATGTGATTGTATGGTATCTGATCATCTAAATATTACTTGATGGTCTAAAAATTACGCAAACTGCTCAATGTGTATCATATGTTCTGGCTGTTAGGCGATTCTTACAAAACAAGGCACAATTATCATTGTCCCAATGTGGGGATGATCCCAATGTGCTTGCGCCTATGCTGTCAGGCCATGGAGTGCGGTAGGGGCCAAAGCCGCTCTACACCATGGTTGTGGCAAAAAATGAAAATAATTTATTTACTAAAGGGGTTCTGGAACCTGGTACATTTGTATGCAGGATACCACAGACAGGCTAGATACGCAATAAATACACCTTAATCTTGTATGGCCATATCTTCAATTGTTGCCTAATTTTTTTAGAGCTATAAAACCTCTACAGTATATACCGTTGGATATGCAGTTTAGAAAACAAAAAAAAACAAAAGTCTTGTAAATGGGAAGCTAAGAGAGAAAAATCTACAAATAGTTTTTTTAATATTTTCTCTGGACAGCTGGGGTTTCTATTCAACATACAACCAACAAACGTGTGCACAATCATGGACATCACCATGACAAAGTGCAGAAAATTTATTGAACCAAATGCAGCAGGTGCAATAGGAGTCTTGGTTATTAATGAAGTCATCTTGTAGAGTGGAAGATGGCTATCTTGTCAAAGATGTATCTTATCATAGTAGGATTCAGTGAGATTGGGCAATTCGGGTGTATGTAGCAATACCCTTTCTCACAATTCTCCTATGCTGCATATTTCTTAAATTGCATATCCGACAGTAAGCCAATTATTAACTTCATGTGATGCAAACACCAAGCTATCAAAGTGCTATCTCTCCAACTCCCTGAGAACTTGATTGCTGCAAAGAATACCTTGCCGTCAGGACCGTAAGCAAACAGGTATGACTTCAGCGACTTGGTCCAGCAGATGGAGTGCAAACTGCGCCATGAGATGCCAACCAGGAAACACTCACACCCCTCCACCACCTCAGCAGGCAATGCCTCAAACAAACGTTTGAGAAACCCTGACTGAGGAATGGATTACACAGCCGATACATTTATACGTCGAAGTTGCATCCTCAACTTGCTCCCGGTGAGACACCCAAAGAGACAACCATCTGCTGCCCCCGGCGACCATGCTGTATGATCACACATATGGCATTTAAAAAGACTATCATGTCTGCAGTTTAGCCTGGTAGAGCTGTAAATTTTCCTAAGCATTTATTTATTACAAACACATTCTATGAATCCAATATGTTGTTGACCAGCATTTCTCTCAATTGGACCATGTTGCCAAATTCCCTCATCTTCATGGCATTAGGAAACTTGACCTGACAAGTGGGGGATCACTCAACTTCTGAACCACCTTCCTCAGCATCAACCAAATCACCTGGCCGCCAACCAAAGGTGTGACACCAAAAATCAGGCACAGATGTTTGTACTGCATAGCACATCCCAAATAAAATAGCCACAGACCAAGATACTTGTTGGGGCACATCCATAAAGGCCGTCCGCATTGGCACATGTGGAGATGTGCAATGACCACGAGGTCAAATAGGTAGTCAAGAAGCATTGTAAAAGACCACCAGGTCAAACCTGTCATGTGAAGAAAGGAGGGGGCAGCAGCTTGTCATGGTTGTCAAATTTATTGATGAGTGGCCATATGCAGACTTATTTCACATATTCCCACGTAGGATTTTTGGTGAGGTGCAATTTTTTTGAGATACAAAGTTTTTTTGAGCATGACAATACCCCATAGCACTGACTGCTGAAGATACACCCCCTAAACCATGTCAAACAAGTGGCACTTTAGGATGCAGCCAGCTACACACTGGAGCAGTCCCATATCTCTTTTTGTGTTTGTGATTCATAAAAAATATTGCTGATCCCGTCACAAAATCACAAAATGGCTCGCCAAGCTGGTCACAAATCACAAAATTTTGTGACTCTTGGTATACGCAATCTCTTGTATACCAAGCCATCATAAAATCTCAAACCATCACAAACATACAAAAAAGCAACTCTCACACATCGCAATTGTGCACCTTCGTAATGCCTGGCAAGCGTGGAGCAAAGTTCCATCTCAGTAAGATCAACTTTTTGCTGGATAGCATTGACAATTTAATGCCAATTGCTGCTAGCGAATGGGATGCTGTGTCATCACTTCACAACCAGGTCTTTCCACAGCACAGAAGGACAGCTGAATCACTACATTGCAAGTTTCAAGAAATTGTTCGTAAGAGTGGCTCCACAGGAGACCCCAAGTGTCCTGCATATGTCCGTCACACAAAAGTAACTATTAGAAAAATTATCCAAATGGTTGATGGTTTGACAGGTCTATCTGATGATTTAGCAGCCTCCTCCTCAGAGAGCAACTCCTTGGGATCAGAATCAAAGGAATTTGTGCTAGGTCACAAGGCAGCTCTAGAGGGAAATCCACCAAGGGAACTGGAGGCTTATTTTGATGTCAGAGGAGATGGAGGTGAAGGGCATGTTGGGGGGGATAGGGGAGGGAAGTTCAGGGGGGGGCGGACAATGATGTGGCTGTTATTGGCAGGGGGGTAGATGGCCAGGAGAGCAATGGAAATCATGGGGGAATTGGTGGCAGTCATGGGGGAAATGAGAGTGGAAGTGCTGTTGGATCCACCAGAGCAAGCAGCAGTGGTGGTGGTCACCAATGAGGAGGAGGAAGCCATCAGGGAAAGTTGGTGGGAGGAGCATCCCGTGCCTTCCAAACTCCAATCAGTCGTACAAGGCATGGCAATGATGGCGATGAGTCAAGTGGCTGGTCATTCGAGAATATAATGGCGATGATGATGGCCCAACAGTCAGGAGAGAGGGAGGCTAGGGAGGTGGAGCATAGACTTCGTCATGAGGAGATGGTCGCACAACATGAGGAGAGCCGTTTGGCAATGGAGAGAGAGACTGCTCTTCATTGTGAGGAAATGGCCATGCAGTGTGAGGAGAACAGAGCTCAGCATCAAATGATGAGCATCATGCTAATGGCAATGATGCAAAATAATAGCACCATGTCTGGCATGATTGGCAATTTGGAGGCATTCTTGGGGCATCAATGGGCAATATCCTGGCCCCCACCGCAGGACAGAGAGAGGAAGAAAATGGTGGTGAATCAGCAAATGATGGAAGGGCGAATTAGGTAGAGGTAAATTGACAAAAATATTGGTCCAGGATAAAGCCTACTAGGTAATGTTTAATTCTTCATTGGAAAATATTGGTCGAGGATAAAGCATACTAAGTAATGTTTAATTCTTCATTGGCATTTACATTCAAATGGGGCATATAAATATTCTTAATCTGGTTGATTCCAACAAGACGTGCTCTAAGATTGTCCAGTAGCACAATCATTTCAAGACAATTTGCTGTTCTCCCCTCTCCTCATAAACAAAGCGGTCTTTCAATCTAGGAAATGAAGACTGAATACTCCTCATCTCCCACTCCATGGCTTGTCTCATTGATGTCGCCTGAAGCCTGCATTTTATTTCCAATCTCTGCTCTTCACTGGTTTCTGCAGAAGACACAAGGATATCTTGCAAAGACTTGATGAGGAATGGCCGATTCACTTTCCCAAATGCAGAGTCCACAGTACACTTTCCCCCAGTTGCCTTGTACACTCCATCCAACTTGTCATAGATCTGTCCTCAGTGTGCAATCTGGCTATCATGCACAGTGCCCGGAACGTTGAAAAAGGCAATTGGGATGGTGCCGCCGGGACAAAAAACAAAGACAGAAGTCACATAATGGTTGTGTGTCCAACCATTGTAGAACCATTCCTGAACATCGGATTTACCATACTGCTGGAGATAAAGTTTCAGCTCATCCATTGTTGACCAGACATCGGGTAGTTGTGGATGTCTGGCGGCAACCGCTTGCATAAACCCAGCAATCATCTCTATGGGTAGAACGGCAATGGCGGCAAGTGGGTCATTGCGGAATACCTCAACCATATTACTGCACCCAAATTGCAAGTGAACACAGAGGTTAGTACAAGACAGACCAAAAATTAATTGCAGTGCTGTCAAGGACCCTCTTGTTTGTGTCCATACCAGCACCAGCCCAACCAAGGCAATCCTCTGCTGCATCACCCTTGGATGACCCCCTTTTTTGGGATCCTCTTTCAGCTCAACCATCTGCCTGTTAAACAGTGTGTAGGCATCAAATGCTGGCGCAAATTTTTGCAGAAGTGTGGCAAAAGAACAGCAGTCAAACCCTGTGATGGTAATAAATGATTGGTCGACTTGTGACACAAATAATTGACCTAGGCTGGTGGATAACTTTTTCCCTGAAATGAAATAAAACAAGTGAATACAAAGTGGCATGTGTTTCAGGTCAGGAAGAGAAAATTATGAG
>JALLPB010001210.1:0-20567 GCA_036939975.1 Cyclostephanos tholiformis | reverse complement strand
CGGGACTGCCACGAATGACAGATTGAATTAAGTGAGGTATTTGAACAATTTTCCCTAATTTTTTTTTGTTTTTTTCTGTGAGACCGATTTTCACCTGCGAATATCATTATTTTTTCTCCGCTCTCTATCATTCTCCAAACATAAAGCATGATCGCCTGTGTAAAATCTTTGATGCTTCCAACCTGTCGTGCGACGCTTTGCCGCACTCTCGCCCCACATCTGAATTGTAACCTGTCCTATCGTGCATCGGGGAATCGAGATTCTCGGGAGGATTTCCTTGCGCAGTTCCAGAGGGACAGGTCGTTTCGTGAGGTGAGACATCCACATGCTGTTCGATTATGACCTACCTCGTTACGTTTCAAATGCAGTGCATATTCTAATCTTGCGAGTCACCCTACTATCGACTCAATTCATAATTTATAGCAAATGGTGTACTCTCTCTCCTTCGCCGGAAACAGTCTCAAGAGCGACATTGAATCGGACAACACCTTCCCTATCATCGACGACCGGATGAAAAAGCAATTGCGAAACTCTATCGATGCACTGCTCTTTCCCTCTGAATACGATGATCGAAGGCTTCGGGATAGTCCACCTCCAAAATTGAACCTGCAATTCTTGGACACAACATTGACCACATTGACTAAACAAACAATCGAGAGAAATCTCCCCCCCTTGATAGAATGTGATGGCGAGATCAGCGCTGATTCTTGTGCTCAACCGCTTCCTAAATTATCTAGTCAAATTATATCGTGCAAGCTCGATGAAGATGTAAGGCCAATCGTTGTCACCGACACGAAAAGTCCATACCGCATCGTTGCAGTAAACAAAGCATGGGAGGGGCTATGCGGTTACACTCGCGAGGAATGTAAGGGACGTTCACTCGGTCGACTTCTTCAAGGTCCAGAGACCGATGTGGGCCTCGCCTCCACAATGCTATCGAAGCTGTTGTCGGGGGAAGAGGCCGATGTAATTTTGACCAACTACGCCAAGGATGGTAGGAAATTCAAAAATCATATCCGAGTGGGGAAAGTCATTGATGAGATGGGGAAAACTATCAATTTTGTTGGAGTGTTACGTGAGGTGACAGATGAAGCCATTTCCGGAAATTTCAGTCTCGGAGGGAGATTGGAATTGCCGTTCATGTCGTGAACAAATTGTGTTGCTCGCTGATGTACCCGTAAACGACAAAGATGACGACAATTTAGCACGGTGTTTGAGAGAAGTGTGATGATGAGAGATGAACACAGCAATCAAAAATAAATATTCCAGCACTCGTCGATATTGCACTTTATCATTGATCAATGTAAAATCAAGTGGAATAAGTTTAGCAATCGGTTATTATCTACAACTTTCAGCTTTTACCGCATCTTTGCACGTCTGCACTTTCACAACTTGTGTTGAACCTAGAATAATGTGCGCATCTAATTCGTGGGGGAAGGACAAGCTGAGCTGCATCTCGCAATCGCGTTGCCGCATTCAATCGGCCACTTAACGAAATCCTCCAGCGTCTGGTTGATGCTCCGGGTACATGCACAGCAAGCCTCGAATGGCTTTGGGGATAGAAGACAGAGTATTATTACGGCGATGAACAGAAACCACGACAATCTGTCTTTTTCGAGTCATTAATCCAGACTTACCATGAAGATCGCCCATAGTAGAGCGCAGATAATCGCAATAGGCCACGCAAGAACCAACAAGAGAGTAAGCCAAAGCAACGAAAATATAGGGTTGGACGCCATTGTTTCTGTTGCCTCCCCTCAGCGCTGTGAATGATGGGACGAGTACAATAGGTTTGATCAATATTATAACATCACATCATCTACGGCCGTTGACAAGATGATGGATTAAATTTTTTCTTGGGTATTGTATCGTATGGCAATTGCAAGCACAACCGACCTGCGCTTGTGTCTTCTTGTGCGTGGACTCACAAGAAAAAGTCTCTTTCTCGCATTTTTTGTTGTTGAACGGTCCCGCCATATTGGTATTGTATTTACCATCCGTACGATATCGTATGGTAGATAATGTTGAAAGGACAATATTCACAGGGGCAAATGAAGTTGATTATCCACTGTACATTACAGTGTTATAAACTGGCAAATACATGCCAACTATGTCGGTGTGCAACTGTTCTCCTCTACGATATGCTACACGAAAAGCTTATTCGATGGAATACTTTGGGGTATAAATGCTTTGGGCAAGAGCAACGAGAGAAATTCATTTCACCTGAACAGTGAAAAGGGAAGTGACCAGCTTCAACCAGCTCATCCGGGTTCCTTTCACCTTTTACCCCCCCTCCAACCCTCGTGCAGACAAATTATGATTGTTAAAATGAGGGATATCAATTATCAACGATTTAGCGTAAGACCTGATGTATTCGCTATTGTCAGTATCCATCGTCAGGAATCCTGACCTTGATCCCATCCATCTCTTTAGTAACACGGATTTGACAGCCAAGACGGGACCTAAGAAATGCAATTAAGACGCTGTTAGTACGCATGTTTACCGGCACAAGAAAAATAAAGTCAACTTGATGTGAGCTCTCACGTTTCGGTTAGCTCAAATGCCAAATCTAGCATATCCTCCTCTTCGTCCGTCTTGGGAGGAAGAGTATCGTATACTTCCTTCTCAAACACCAGATGACAAGTGGAGCACGCCAACTCCCCACCACATGCCCCTTCGTCGGTTGTAAGAGTATAAATAAATCAAGTATGAGGTACTGGGAGGATAAAGTGCTTGGGTGTATATGTAAAGAAATCATTTTACCTTCGAGCTCAATGTTATTGTCATGAGCAACATCCATCAAATTCTTTCCTATTTCGGCTTCTACGGAGTGCTCTTCTCCGCCTGGATCAACGTATGTAATTTTGACTGTCTCCTTCGCGTCGACGCCACCGTCCCCCCCCGTCGCTGCTGAGGAGAAGCGACGGAGGACGATGACGGGGGCCGCCGCCGCGCTCGTCTTCGTTGCCAATCCTCTGAAGGTTGGTGTCAGTTGCAGTCCCCTGATGGCTATTGGGCCCATCGCAGACAAAGGACGGCGGAAGACCGAAGCCATCGTATTCGTCTGTTGTTTCACAGTGTTCACCGGCGGAGTCTACTGCAAAGCATTTCCGTATTCATGATCCTCGTCGTCTACCCTCCCCTGTGTTCAAATAATAATAATAAGAAGAAGGACGAGCGACGGATGGACCGAGGAGGAGTGCGAGGGACATAGGTACTCCTTACCATACCTTCCATAACATTGTATTACTATCTCTATCTACCTAATAACGTAGAGTACCGTGTACTTACGATACCCTCATTCGAAAACACCAAACACCCCTCTAAAAATTGAAATTGGTATCGTTCTTTGTGATGTTATATTACACTAATTATTCACAAACGATAATATACCTTCGATATGGGATCGGATGATACTTCTTCCTCGAGATCGTCGTCGTCGTCGTCATCGTCGCCTCTTCTTCACGACGTCATGGGATCAGCAACAGCTGGGATAATCAGCCGTATAGTTACCCACCCACTTGATACTGTGAGTGAATGCCCGATGAGAATGTGTTCCACCGCCACTCATGATGCATGCTAAACTTTGAACAACAGGCGAAAGCCAGAATTCAAGCACCCGTGACGTCCATCGGTGGTCGACCGAACGAAACATTTCGCGGCCCGCTAGATGCACTCGTACGAACTTATCGACACGAGGGACCTCGGGCTCTATATGGAGGATTCGGCGCCGTCATTGTCGGAGGAACGCCCGGCACGGTGTTGTATCTCACGGGGTATGCCTTTTTTAGAGATTCGTTATCGTCGGCTGCGTCGGGATGGCGTGGGAGAGAAGCGACGGCATCATCCGCTGGAGATACGCCAACCCCGTCGCACCCACAGGAGTTCGCGATTCATTTCATGTCTGGCATGCTAGCAGAGGCGGTGTCTTGCGTTGTATACGTGCCCGTTGACGTCGTGAAGGAGAGGATGCAAGTGCAACGAAATTTGACTGATGTGACTGGCCACTATCGGCATCAGAATCACCAATACAATGGGAGCTTGGATGCCCTACGTCAAATTTTGAGAACTGAAGGCATGAGGGGTATATACAAAGGCTACGGGGCGACTCTGGCCTCTTTCGGTCCATTTTCGGCACTATATTTCATGTTTTACGAGCAATGCAAAACATGGTCGAAAGAATACGTACATCGGAAGGATAGTAACACTGATGCAATGAGCGATGACGGTATGATTTCAGTGAAAGATGGCGACCTCCCATTTATTCATTTGGTTGCATGCAGCGCAGGGGCAGGCGCATTGGCTTCGTGGCTAACGTCGCCTCTCGATATGGCAAAGCTTCGGCTGCAAGTGCAAAGAGGGAAATCTGCTGCGGCAGCTACACAAGGGAACCAAACAGTGCAATATAGTAGCATGCTGGATTGTCTACGATCTGCATATGTAGACGGTGGGCTTCGTGGGCTATTTCGTGGCGCCGGCGCTCGTGTTATACATTTTGCCCCTGCAACAACCATTACTATGACCTGCTACGAGAAATGCAGGGCCTTCTACGCGGATTCTCTCGGGTAACCCTTGTGAGCCAAGCAAAATGTCTTTTGCTGAGCAATAAGGATAACTTCCATTTCGGCGATAATTCTGAATTATTTTGAGGTATAGACGACAACGGTAAGGTGAACGGAAGGCTCTAGTGTCAACAAAACCGACGTCAGCTGCCGCACCGAATCCTGCGGTGGAGTTCTTTCATGAAAGCCCCGTATCGATAGGCGCATCAACACCTGATAGGGCCTGTAGGCAAAAGCTCCGCATAGATGGTTGTTGTTCATGTCCTCATTGGCGCTGTGTCTGCTACGTTCGCCATAAGATATGCTGATAATGCTTTTATTTTATTGCCTAGGTGTTCCAAAGAGCTTTCTGCCGATAATCGGAATTCATGGGTCAAGCCTTGGCACACTAATGTTGAATTGAATACAGCTCTCAACTAGAGCGCTTATTTGTTATGGAAACATTTCTCGCAAAAGTAGTAAGTAAGTCAAACCTACACTAAATTCAGCTTCGTAGTATGTTGCTCTTCGTACTTCATCGGTCTGCCTGGAATTTTGAGCCAATTCCAGGATCGCTTAAGCTTTACGCCTGGATCAATGTCATCATCCTCATGATCGAATAAATACGCAATAGATTTTCCTACTAGCTTGGCTCTGTCTGGATCTAAATCTTTCAGCAACTGCCTTTTGATCTGGTACGCATCACGCAACATCAGCATCTCCTTTAGCCCCGCAAGTGGTACTAAGATGTTTCGAAAAACCTTATCGGCCCCCCGGAACATTGGTAGCATCAGATAGACGGTGATTAAAATGACAAAACAATACAGTATTGTTGTCTGTCCCATCCAATGTTCGATCATGTCCATGATCACGAAGAGACATCCGTAGGCGGCCCAATATGTTAGCCAATATGTTATATCCTCGATCCTATCGCCAGCTACCGCAGTTATGGAGCATAAAAATGGATACACAGTTCCGATAGAAATCGCAACAACTCTTTTGGAATCAGAGGGAAGAATCATGAAAAAGAGCCACACAAGGTAGATGTGAAGAGCGTTTGCCACAGATTGAGCATAAAGAATAAACGTGGTAATCTCGTTTTGTACGTATTGGACGCGAGGCCCGAGTAATGGCTCAGTGATTCCATCATAAACAAGTTGAGCCCCGCAGGTCAAGGGGAAGTAGAGCCAGAAGAAGGTAAATAGGAGGCAGCCTAACCATACTCCCTTGGCATACTCATTTTCAATCGCATCGTCGACCCAAGTTGTCACCATGAACAAAATTCCTCCCACAACCCAGAATTGGAGCCATTCCTTGTCATCGCCTTCGTAGGGTGTGCAACATGCCTTTACTGCGCGGTATATCGGATATATTGCTCCAACCAGAGTTATTGTCAGTCCAGTGAAAACATAAGATGACACATCACTTGGGAGGACAATGACTGTGACTATGGCTACGGCCCAATACAACGCATGGATCTTGAAATTTCGCCCTCGATTCGATGGCAAGAACTTGTAGGACAGCGAAACCAATGCAAGGACCGCGAAAGAGCAAGTCAGCGAACTCCAGATATTGTTCAAGTCAACGTTGGTGTCATCGTCACTCATGCTTGTGACGGGGGGAATTCAAAGTGATGATGCATGATGCCAAATCACTAAAAAAATCCACCAAATGCAGCAGTTCTCGTGGAAGCAAGTTCGAGTTTCTCATTCATCTCGCCGATTTTCTTGTGTCTGAACGGGTAGTACGATACTACAGATTGCCAAAGAACTGGATATGTTTTGATTGAAAGATTATTTTTGTTTGATCTTTATTTTGGAAGAAATCCCATCTTTGAGAAAAAATACACTGGGTGACTGCATAAAATCGGCTTAGATTTAGACCCCGAAAATTTAGGATTTTTTTAGTACTTTTTCCGACCTGTAGTAGGAAAACAACCAACACCACCACCATGGCCGCCGCCGCCAGAAATGGCCCCCTAGCACTACATAAAATTCTAAAAATTCCACTGGGAACGCGTTTGACAGATGGGACACGATACCCCGATCAAGCGAACATGCTTTTCGCCGGCGATGAGCCGGTCTAAAACCCTTAAAACGCTCCGGTAATGCGGCGAAGATGGCAATGAATCTCGCCTTGCCACCGGAGTGTTTTTGGGATTTATACCAGCGACGAGCCGGTAAAATGCATATTCGCTTGATCGGGCCATCATACCCGATCGATCCGACGCGACGTTTTCGAATTTCCGACAACATATGCGGCGCTAGGGGGCCATTTCCGGCGGCGGCGGCGGCCATGTTGATGGGGATGTTGTCATCGGCCGTTGGTCATCGGCGCTTACGTTGGCGCAAACCCCACATACAAGTAGGAATAGTATAAATTTACAATGCCCAACGTATTTTTTCTGGCTTAAATATTTAGACTGGCCTAAAATTTAGCAGAGATGTCCGGACATGCTGTTAAAATTTAGGTTATTTTGTAGTTAGACCGGATTTAGACAGCATTTAGACCGGTCTAAATCCGGTCTAAACCGTTTAGCCGAATAAATGCAGTCACCCATTATTCTCGTTATTTACCCACATCACCATCTCAAAGTAACACATAGCCATCACAAAGCAAAATACGCGTGTTACTACATCAATTTCATGCAGCAAACCCAACCAAGCATCTATTTATCAACTGTGCTCATGTACACGGCGAGGTCCACAAGACGGTTGGAGTAACTTCATTTTTTGAGAAACAGAAATGAATCGAAGTGTCAGTAATACACAAACATTTCCAACACTAGAAGTTACGATGAACAGTAGAAAAGACTCACCCCCATTCATTGTCATACCAAGAGACGATCTTGTGGAAGGTGTCGTTCAGCGAGATGCACGCACTGGCGTCAACGATACTTGACCGGGGATCGTGCACGAAATCCTGGGACACGACTTGGTGGTCCGTGTAACCGAGAATGCCATTGAGTTCGGGGGACTCGGATGCTGCCTTGAGGGTGGCTAGCAACTCCTTGTGGGTGCAACCCTTCTTGAGCTTGACGGTAAGGTCGACAAGGGAGACGTCGGGAGTCGGGCAACGGACGGCCATGCCGGTGAGGACGCCGTTCAGCTCGGGTATCACGACGCCGACGGCCTTGGCGGCGCCGGTCGAGGATGGGATGAGATTGGCGACGGCGGCGCTGATTGCAATTTCGAGCGTCGAGAGCGGATGCGTTAGTCGACCAAACAAGAAATTTTGTGCCGGCACGTAAGATACGAAACGAACATCCTCCAACCAGGAGAATGGAGACTGCCGAAGTCGACCAAAACCTATCATATCCAAAAAACGAGGTCCGATATATCGACATTATGAAGCGACAAAATAACTCACCGGCCTCCACGCCAATCCTTGCCACCACGGGAGGGACCATCGACGACTAGCTGCGTGGCGGTGGAGGCGTGGACCGTCGTCATTAGTCCCTCCTGGATGCCGTACGCCTCGTGGATGACTTTGGCAAGCGGCGCGAGGCAGTTAGTGGTGCAGCTCGCGTTCGAGACGACGTCGGCGCTGCCATCGTACTTGGTGTGATTGACCCCCACCACGTACATCGGAGCATCCCCCGACGGTGCCGAGATGATAACCTTCTTGGCCCCACCCGCGAGGTGAGCCTTCGCCTTGGCGGTATCGGTGAACACGCCGGTGGATTCGCATACGTAATCGGCGCCGACGGACCCCCAAGGGATCTCGGTGGGATTCATGCAAGCGAAGAACTTGATGGTCGTCGTGGAACTCCCGGTGGTGATGACGAGGGAGTTCGTGGACATGTCGGCGGTGACGGTGCCGGGATACTTGCCGTGGACGGAATCGTACTGGAAGAGGTACGCGGCGTAATCGAGGGAGAGGAAGGGATCGTTCACGGCCACGGGCATGACGTCGCCCTCGTGTTCCATCGCCGCGCGGGTGACGAGGCGACCGATGCGGCCGAATCCGTTGATACCGATCTTGACAGTCATTGTTGTTCTTAGCGCTGATTTCGGATATCGTAGGAAGAATTGATTATGGTGGATGGTTTATTATTTTTTTATTATGCGAGATTTGCACTTGAAGGACACCAGATTTCATCGACGCCTTCCTTCTGTCTGCCGAATGATGGGAGACATCTGGGAGAAGCCAAAAAAAATCCGTCTAGGAAAATCATGGGAGTGCCTCTTCATAGGAACTGTTAATTTTTTTCATTGAAATTCGAAGCTCTCTCTTGAAAAAGGTTCAACGCGAACTCGTTGACGACGGCAAGACGCAAACGAATCTTACGTCGAAAAAAGATGAGAACGCCAACAAGAAATTTGGATCACGAGCTGAACTTGCGGAAAATACATACACGGTACATCAGCTCATCTCATATTAATAGCTAAGTGTCATGTAAAAAACTGGAGCTGGTCGTCACATAAGTTATTTTTCTACATCAACAAAAGCAAGCACCGCCAGACAAAATAAATCGGGAAGCAGAATCATCAATATACAATGAATTTTAGAAGCAAAAGCGCGCAGGCTCTCTTGAATGTGATCGAATCCTACACCGCCGGCGAGGTGATGGAGTTCACTGAGCGAAAGAGGGCGTCGGACCGTGAAAAGGCCCGCGCATTCACGGTGGAGGATGAATCAACGCAGTCAGAACCCCACCCGCCGGCCTCCGTAATCGTTATCGATTCAAAAATGACCCCTCTCGAGGCGGCGACGCTCCTCTGGGAAAACTTCATGTAAGTTCAAATGACTAGGGCGACATGGTTGCACGATGAGTCGCCCCTCTCCCTTTACTCACTAATGTAATTCAATTCGACATTCCCACGGGACATGAAATTAGCATGGGCGCGCCGGTATACGATGCTGACAGGAAAACTTTCGTTGGCATGTTCGATGTACGAGACATTCTATCCTGTGTCAACGCCGCACATCGTGAATTCGTCGCCTTGGGCATCGACCAGCACACCAAACCGGGACACGACACCCACCTTCCCACTGATGCGGAAATCAACCGCGCGATGCAACGCGAGCGCCTGGCAAAGGCTTTGCAGCATATGAAAATAGACTCTAAACCATCCACTCCGGGGGCGGTCACCGTCTCCTACCTCGCCGCTAGGAATCCCATGCCGCCAGTGTTCTATACGAAGGAATCCTCGCTACTTGATATTTGCAAGGTGTTGGCGAGCCGGCGCAAGCATCGAGTTTGCATTGGCGCTTCGTCGGCAGCCAGGGCTGGTAAGTGATTCACATATATTCATTCTGTAGCGTGTCCACATGTTGAAATCTATCTCTCTAATACATGGACATCAATTTGCTATTCAGTCTGTGAGGGAATACTATCTCAGTCAGGCATCGTCGCCTTCATTGCAAGCAAGTGCCCGAAGGATTCGTTGGATGAGAAGATGACCGACGCAGGCCTGCCTTTCCTTAAAGACGTCGTGACAATAGCCGACACCTCAAGTGCCGCCGATGCCTTCGAGCTCTTGGATGCTAAACGTTTAAGTGGCATCGCCGTGGTGGACGAAGATGGCAAGCTCGTCGGGGCCACGTCTGCGAAGGACATTAAGCGCGCGGTTTTGGATGCCGGTAGGACGAGTATGGATATGGACATAATGTCTTATTTGGCCAGCGTTCGTCAGGGTGAGGTGGGCAAGAAAGAGAAACACCCATTTTGCCACGTCCACGACGATGCGACGGTGGCGCATGTCGTTAACTTGATGGCCAAGACGGGCTTTCATCGACTTTTTGTTGTGGACAAAGATATGAAGCCAGTCGGGGTAGTAAGCTTTACTGATATCATCAACTTTATAATCAAGCCGGCCATCCCCGGTGTATGAGGAAAAACAATTTGGGCGTCGTTCGTCTTGTCGGGAAGATTTTTATGGTCAAATTAATAGTCGGTCAGGTAATGAGGGGAGAAAAACATTTTGTGTAAGTAATCGATCCAATTTCTGTGCAGCCAAATTAGAGTAATACAATATAGTATTTACCTCTCTAGAGAGAGAGAGAACACTCTATAAATCTACTACTAGATATCAAGAGCTTTGATTACAGGTTTGTTGACCATTATTGCTCATTGCGTTTGGGGATAGAAATAACAGAGTGCAGCTATCCCCATCAGCGGCCCATGTGGTCTATTTAACCAACTAGGCAATCGTGCTTGGATTCGCATCTAAGTACTTTCTCAATTGCTTCCGGTAATCAACCATCTCCTCTTCCGTACAGAGACAGCTATTCAACGCCGATCTTATAATGTCCTCGTCGAGCCTTGTGCCGATGAAGACCAGCTCCTGTCGTCGATCTCCCCATTCCTCCGAGGCCCAATCCTCACGCATTATCCTGTCGTACTCTCCCATGTTATTCGCGAAGTAGGGCCTCATCCCTTCCTTGCCGAGCGATGCCCACCACTTGCCGGCAGTCGAGATGCCGAAGTGCTTGCCCGCGTGTGACCAGTACATGGCGGTGTCATGACGCCAGACGTCCTCTCCGGGTCCGCCCCTGGCGTTGGACCAGTACGTCGGCGCCATCCAGCAGAAGCCCTTGGAGCGCAACACCCCGACAAACGCCCGCTTATCCTCCGGCGTTTCATCGTCCAAATTTCCTTCCTTGTTCCCCAATCCCACGACCAGTCCTATGTCCAATTCGTCCTTGATTGGCACCGGCCATTGGTTGAGCAACGCCAGCAGGCGCTGGGAGTTGAACGGGACCGACGCCCTGTAGACGAAGCTGGTAATGCCCAAGTGATTCAGGGCGACCTCCGTGCTCGTGGCGTGTGCGTGTTCGTGCGAATGGGAGTGAGTGGGATCCGTGCAGACCGGATCGTCGCACGTCGTCGCCCCCTCCCCGCTCGCGGTAACGGCGTGTTCGTGACCGTGAGAATGGGAGTGCGTGGGGTCCGTGCAGACCGGATCGTCGCACGTCATTGCCACTTCCGTGCTACTACTCGCGGCAACGGCGTGTTCGTGCCCGTGCGAGTGAGAGTGCGTGGTGTCCGTGCAGACCGGATCGTCGCACGCCGACTCAATCTCCGCGATTGAAGAGGGAGAATGTTCGTGGGAGTGGGAACGGAAGGCATCGTCGGTGCATTCCGGCTCGGCGCAGGCCGATGATGCGTCATCGTGATCGCCGTGTCCGTGAGAATGGCCGGCATCCTCCAACACCTCCTCCTCCTCCTCCTCCTCCTGGACCACGACGCCCATTATCCTATCCCCGAGCAATTTGGCCACGCTTACCCTGCCGTACGAAACCTCCAATACGTCACCCTTTGATTTTTCCTTGAGCAGTCCCCTAGCGACGCCGCTCGCCACAGCGACCTGTCCATCATCGGCCATGTCCACCTTATTTACCAGTAGGAGATCCGCGGCCTCGACTTGCTCGGCGAGTAGCTCGGGTACCTTTCTCGAACTTGAATGGAAGGCATCGTTCCCACCCCCCCCGTCCTCACGCCACTCCGGACGATCCCCCGCCTCGTCCCACGACATCCAATCGGTCCCGAAGGTACACGCATCGATGAGGGTCACTGTACGCTCGAGGGATGCTAGTCGGGTGGCGGGATGTCCTTGCTGTTGTTTGTCCGGGGTGTGTGCGCGTCGTCGACGGCGCGAAAGAAAGGGCCGGGGACGCAAAAAAACAAAACAAAACATGAAAAAAAGGACGACGGCGGACGAATGTTGAAAGACGCGTTAAAGCCCCCCCCAACGGGTAACCCCCCACCCTCCATCCCACTCACCAGTCGCGCCTGCTCCCAATTATCCCTAACGCTCATCGGATCGGCGACGCCGCTCAATTCAACCACGATGGCATCCAGTTGTCGATTGCCGCCATCCGTCAACTTCACGACGCTCGTCAACAACTCGTCGGCGAGGGAACAGCACGCGCATCCGTTCTGCAATTCGACTATGCCCCCATCGGCGTAGCTCGGGTCGTCCCCTCCTCCGTCCTTTCCGCCGTCCGAGCCGTTATTATTATTATTATTATTATTGTTGTTGGCACCGCCCAACACGTTGGATATGAGCTTCGCGTCGATGTTGACCTCGGCGACGTCGTTGACTATGGTGCCGATGCGCACGTTCACGTTATTCTCGAGCAAGTGCTTCAGCGTCGACGTCTTGCCAGATCCCAGGAAACCCGCCAATAGCACGATCGGTATCGGCATCCTCATCCTTCCGTTCCCATTCTCCCCCCCGGACGGTGACGACGACGACGACGGCGACGTGAAGGCGTGCGCCCCCCGTCGTTCCACGGAAAAGGCCGCGCTCGCGATGACGGGCCTGCCATCCCACGCGACGCGACGAAATCCGTTCATGTTGTTATTCCTCCCGCGGCGATTTTTAGTATTCCTCCCGAGGAGGGCGGAGGCGCGCCATCCGCCGTCGCCGCCGACGCCGATCCCGCCAACGACCTGGAACAACGCCAGGGCGGAGGAAGGGGGGGAAGAATAATACCGCGAACGGAGTCGCAGACTTGACGCGGTCGCCACGCTCGTCACCATCGTGCGACCGTGGCGATACGACAGGGTGGTCATCATCATCATCATCGTCGTCATAATCATCGTTACGAGGCGGGGCATGATCGTTGGGGAATTAATAAAAGTAGCAATCGGACGTCTGTCTGGCCATGCACCAAATCGATGGCGCGAGCAAGATATTTTTTGTCACCCCGGCCGTCCAAAAAACAAGATCGTTTTGAGTCAAAAAGAAATATTAAAATCTCTGGGTGCACTATGGTACTGTTAGCTCCACATGTCACACTGAAATTATCGATAGTACCATAATATATCACTGACGATCAACCACGACATCATCGTCTCCTCATCTCCCAACATCCACACACACCCCCCCCCCCCCCCCCCCCCCCCCCCCCCCCCCCCCCCAACCCCCCAACAGAACATCATCATCATGGCACACATCCTCACCGCCGTTTCCGGGTCCCAAACCGACGTCGTTCCCATCACCCGAGCCTTAATATCCGTATCCGACAAGTCCGGCATAGTCGACCTGTGCACCTACCTCCACTCGCGCAATGTCGAACTACTATCCACCGGCGGCACCGCGAGGGCGCTGCGCGATGCCGGATTGCCGTGCATCGACGTGTCCGATTACACCGGCTCGCCAGAGTGCCTCGACGGGCGCGTCAAGACGCTCCATCCCAAGGTACACGGTGGATTGCTTGGCGTGCGGGGCAATGCCAGGCACGAGAGGGACATGGCCGAGAACGGCATAGGGTTGATCGACATGACCATATTGAACCTGTATCCCTTCGGGGCGACGGTCAAATCCGGCGCGAGCTTCGATCAGTGCATCGAGAACGTCGACATCGGCGGTCCGAGCATGTTGCGCAGTACCGCGAAGAATCACGCGTACACGACCATCGTCACGAATCCCGATCAGTACGACGAGGTCAGGGCGTGCATGGAGAAAAATGACGGCGGCACGACGCTGTCGTTGAGGAAAAAATACGCCGCTAGGGCATTCGCGTTGAGCGCCGCGTACGATTCGACCATCGCAACATGGTTCGGGAAACAGCTGGGGGATGATGGTCCGTCGTCGTCATCGGTCGTCACGAGGGTATACAGGCCGGAGTTCCCTCTCAAGTACGGTGAGTTCGGTTCTCTATCCTCGAACTCTCGGATATTGGGGGGGCTTTCGCTTCGCATTTCGGGGGGTGGACGGGGGGAGGTGTCAAAGGGTCGAGGAGAAACTTTCCCCATTTTTCGTCCTCTTACACATGCAATCATGTCCGATGCGTGTCTCTGAAAATCGCGTTCGTTCGTTCATTTCATCATCATCGCCACCGTCAACGCCATCGCCATCCTCGAAGGATGCAATCCCCATCAGAGTCCGGCCGGCATATCTTCCCTCCTCAACTCCGAATTGCCCTTCAAGGTCCTCAACGGCACGCCCGGGTACATCAACCTCCTCGACGCCGCGAACGCGTGGCTGCTCGTCAAGGAACTGCGCGAGGCCACCGGCCTCGCGGCCGCGTCGAGCTTCAAGCACGTCAGTCCCGCGGGCGCCGCGGTCGCCGTGCCACTGACAGAGGTCGAGTGCGCCGCGTACGAGATATCCGTCGAGGACGCGTCCAGGCTCACGCCGAGCGCACTCGCATACCTCCGCGCTCGCAACGCCGACCCGATGTGCTCCTTCGGCGATTATGCCGCCGTTAGCGACGTCGTCGACGAGGCCACCGCCTCAATCCTAAAGAGGGAGGTGAGCGATGGCATCGTCGCGCCTGGATACACGCCGGAGGCATTGGCGATACTAACCTCGAAGAAGGGGGGTAAGTTCATCGTTTTGGAGGCGCGATCGGATTACGTCCCCGAGCCCGTGGAGTACCGCGAGGTGTACGGTATGACCTTCAGCCAGAGGAGGAACGACGTCGTGATCACTAGGGAACACATGACGAGGAATGTCGTGACCAAGGGGGGCGCTACCGCCTTGACCGATGATGCCATACGCGACATGATCGTGGCGAGCATATGCGTCAAGTACACTCAGTCGAACTCCGTGGGTTTCGCCAAGGACGGGATGATGGTGGGGGTGGGCGCCGGGCAGCAGTCGCGCGTCGACTGCGTCAAGCTCGCCGGTCGGAAGGTTTCGACCTGGTACCTACGTCAGCATCCGAAGGTGTTGGCATTGCAATTCAAGAAGGGGGTCAAGCGACAGGACAGGGTCAACGCGCGCGTGCGATACATCGAGGGCGACTTCACCGACGAGGAGCGCGTGCGTTGGGAGGCGCAGTTCGAGGCGGTACCGGAGCCACTCACGGGGGCGGAGAAGGACGAGTTCATGAAGAGGGCGACGGGCATCACGATTAGCTCCGATGCCTTCTTCCCGTTTCGGGATTCCATCGATCATGCGTCGAAGGTGGGAGTGTCGTACGTCGCACAGCCCGGCGGAAGCGTACAAGACCCCGAAGTCACGTCGTGCTGCGACGACTACGGCATGGTCATGTCGTTTACGGACGTACGATTGTTCCACCATTAAGACAGACTGCCTTCTTGAAAGTTAATGGCGTGTTGCCGAAGTAATTAAATACACTACCTGGTTTGCCGTTGTCGCGGTTGTCTCCACCAATACGGTATGCATCGGCTGATTGTTTTGCTTTTTCGTCCATCAATGACACTACAACCGCCATAGTCTTCTTCCATTGCTGGTCGCGATCGCCACCGCAGAGTATTTTTTTCTGGCTGATTGTTGGTTCATTGCCGCTGTCACCTTTATTTTCATCGTCGTTGTCGCTGCAACTGTCATCCTTGTCAGCTGCATGCAACACTGCCTCTTGCCACCCCCACCAATTGCAGGCTGCTTGCTACCTTTGCTGTCGCTGTGTTTCTTCTGGAGATTTCGTTTTTTCGTTGTTTCGCACCAAATTGAGGAAGACTAAAGAAAAGCAACTCAGCTCACCTCCCTGGCCGAATCCTACCACATCCCGTAAGCTCCTTTCCCCCAAGGCCTTGGCCTATCCCCAAGCCCTCCTTTTGGCATGCCTCATGATCCAAGGCATCTCGCTTTGCGGGCCATCGGAGCCATAAGCCCAAGTGTCAGGCAATGCCTTAAGTCCAAGCGTCGGATTCTGTCTTCCAGAAGCTAACCAATTCTAGTAAAAGCTTTGACAAACTCGAATTCTAAAAATTATGAAGGCTATTCCGTCCACAGACGATGGAAAATATAAATGCGATCATTGTGTGTATGTATGCTCCTCTTCAAAAGATTCTGACACCAAAGATCTCGTGAAAGGAGCCCTTGAAATGTGAGGCACCGGAACCCTATCATAATATGAAAATGCTGCCCTAGGGCGCTGCTCGTCTTGCTAGCAAGATCTGAGAATTCCTTTAAGGATTTGTACTGAATCTTTATTGTCGTCTATCGGTCCTGACTCTGTAAATTGCTGAATCAGCCTCACATGTCGCCCCCGTCCAGGCCATGCCACAGCTCATCCAAAAGTTGTAGAATAATCCTCCACTGCATAAGTTGTCCTTCGTTCTTGTCATCCCCCGGTAATGTTGAAATGCTTCCTTTGCTAAACATTGAGTCTCAACAAACCTCCTCTGTCCTGACTTCCTTTTATTCACTTTTTTCCGAATATCATCTCCCAGAATAATATCATGTTCATGGATATACGGAAGTATCTCATTTGATATTGGTGGCTTTCTTCGGAAGTATTCAGAATTGATTTCTTTATTGACGAAGGGTCCAGATATCTCAAATTTCCCATGACCTGCCACTGATGTCCAATAATCATTGGATTTATGAAGCGATTGTCGTCCAAATATTCATTGGTAGAATCATCATTCGATTCGATAAATAAACTATCATCAGGATTTTCATCCACGTCATCAGAATGATATTCATATTCGTTGCTAGCTCCCTCTAGCATAGGGAGGGGACGACAACAAAGTCGACAAAGCAATGCTGTTGTCCCATTGTAGTCGTCATCGTGGTCAATTACATACTCATCCAGAAGGTCCTGTCATCCCCACGATCCAGGGGTAGGGAGAAATATATTATATTTTATTGCAGGGGATCAGGCAATATATTTTGTTGGGCAGTCGCCTCTGCATTCATATTGCAATAATTAATATTGCTGCCCTTCATATTGCAATGTTTTATATTGCTATATCAATATTTGCCAAGAAACCCAATAAATCATTGAGTTTTGCCATTAAATGATGCAATTGACACATTCCCTTTCATTGAGTTATCCTATTACCATAATTCTTCGTTGCTTGTGTCCACATTGTCAGTGTTGTTGATATTCTCTTGTTGCGCCTCTGCCACTTCCAACCTCTGTGACAGTTCTGTTGTCTTTTTTTCTTCTCTCTTCAATCAAGCAGCTTCTTTTACAGCATGTCTAGCTTCCATCACTGAATTCTCATCCCAAAGGCCATGGTGGTAACGCAGAAACAAAATTGCTTCTACTAGAATAGGTGCTGTTTTTGATCAATAATTGTCCATCAAAATCCACCTTGCCTCTGACCACAACCGCTCAACTTCAGCTGCACTCCCAATAACATGGTCAAGACAGCTGTCTTGGCTGAGTTCTCCAACAGTTACACCGTCCACAGTCCTCTTCTCACCCTTATCCTTTCTTTGTCTTGTGCTTGAGACACTCAGCCAGAGACACAGTTCGATCAGTATTGTTTGATCTAGTAGGCAGTACTGTATTACTTGTAAGCCACTTGCTGATTGCAAGCCTCTCTCCCACAGTCAGAGATGCCATCTGTCTCCTTTGCATTTTCAGCGCTGCATTGGCAAAATGAGGACTAGTGATTTTTGAGGAATTGGGAGCAATGTATTCCGTACTGAGCTGGTTACCATGCCAATGACTGGTACTGATTTTGGAATTGCATTCCGATTCATACATCAACTCATCAAGCAAGGCACGACACTCAGCATAAGATAAAGCATGTTCCTGCAACAAAAGCACAACAGCATTAATGACATCAAGCATAAGCTTAGTGTTGTTTGCTGCTCTTTTGAAAATTTCAGAGGTAGGAGGCAATTCGATCGTAGATTTGGGGTCTATGCTTGCTGCCACAGCCTGAACTCCAATTTTCTCCCACTTGGCCATCACGGCATGTGCACTTGACCACCTTGTATCATTTTGAAGGGTGGCCCCCAGGTTAGTCTCAATCCGAAGTAGAGCAGCATTAATGTTGCTCCAAAGAGACTTCATCGATTCATGCACTAATCTGCACACAGTGCCCGGGCCAAAACTCCTAGTAGCATTATTTGGCACTGTTTCCGTATTGGAATTCTCCATCCACATCTTCAATTCATTGTTTAGAAGGTGGTTTACACAATTAATGTGTGGGATATTGAGCAACTGTGCAAGCTTGATGTTAACACTTGCGCTATCAGCGGTCTGATTTGTGATCCAAGTCTTGGGATCAATATGGTAGAAGCTCTAGAGAATATCAACAATATGTACTTTATGACTCCTTGCAGAAACGCTGCAGCTTCCTCAACAACCTCAGCATCATTCTTGTCGAAAGAGTTCTGTGACTCTTCATCGTCAGCTTTGTCATGGAGAGGGGACACAGATAAGAGTGATACTACAGTCCCCGTCACCTTGTCGAAGACTCCATCAGAATAAATTGTACGTGTAACCTTGTACGTGGCAAACAGGGCAAAGTAGTGAGTGCCGCGCTTCGTCCACCCGTCATGAACAATGGAATCCATGCCAGCTTCTTTCATTTCAGCAGCCAATATCTTCTCCACACCAAGAGTCATTGCAAGAATGACTTCACAGACCGTCTTGATCGAAAACTTATGCATGTGCTTCATGTTCCTCCGATACAACTCATTTTCAACACTTGAGAGGGGCCAGTTCTCCATGATAATCATTTCTACAAATGAGAACAACTCATGATCCTTTGCGTGCATGATGTGCACAGGCTTGACTGTGCCCCCGCCAGAAGGAGCAGGAAAGTAACCATGAAGGACCGATTGTTTCTTGCTTGTAGGCGCAATAACTTTCACAATCCCTTATGCCTTGAGCATTCGTTCCTCGTTTTGTGCAAAACAGCAGCTCTTAAGATGGGATTTTGCATTCGAATAACCACTGTTCTCCTTAAACGAGGTCTCTCCTATCTGCAAACGATTGTTTGGATATCTATCCTGATTAAAAATGCACAGTTTCCCCTTTGGGCACAACCAAACCATAGGACCTTTGCTGATCACTTCATCCCTCATAGTCTTTGGTACTTTGATCCTCCTAGCCAGAGGGAACAAGGTATCGACGATTTCCTTGGCAGCGGGTTCCCCATCCTTGTTAGACACTGCCCTTATCGATGCAGCTATTG
Source organism: Cyclostephanos tholiformis (assembly GCA_036939975.1). Classification (NCBI taxonomy): domain Eukaryota; phylum Bacillariophyta; class Thalassiosirophyceae; order Thalassiosirales; family Thalassiosiraceae; genus Cyclostephanos; species Cyclostephanos tholiformis. Next base: position 1,220 of record JALLPB010001210.1, on the reverse strand, counting down.
CCTTGATATTGAGAGGCGGCGGGGCAACAGTTGATGTTTCGTCTTCCATTTTTNCGATGCAGCTATTGCCTTGATATTGAGAGGCGGCGGGGCAACAGTTGATGTTTCGTCTTCCATTTTTACAATAAGTAGGCGGGTGAGGATTGATGGCCGATGACTTTGGGGTTGTGTTAGTAATGGGTTGCATTGAAAGATGGTCTATGGTTTATGGGGTTGCGTCAAAAGGTGGTCCATGTGGTGAACAAGAGAAATCATAAAAATTATTTGTTATTTCTTGGGGACGATGTTGGGAGCAGCGTCGATGGGGAGGGTTGTTTGTGGGGATGAGAGGGAGCGACTTGCGAAGTTTCGGCGCCCCCGTCGTGTTGGTTTGGGAGGAGGAGGAGGACAAAGTTGATGGCGGCGGCTGATACACAGAGTAATTTTTTTATGGCCGGCTGCTGGTCGCCGCCTCTTCCCTAACTTCTTGTAGGGGCCTACTGTAGGAATAGTAAAAAGGCGTAAATCTAGATTTATTCTCGAGAGGGATAAAACACTCGGCCAGCAGAATAAATCTAGCCCACCAGCCTTGTATTGCAATAATAAATTATTGTCGATGCCATTATTGCAATATAATATTATTGCCAAGGACAAAACTGCAATAATGTATTGCAATATATTGCAATAAAATAAGTCTCCAATACATTTCTCCCTACCCCTGCCACGATCATCGGACACCCATCAATTTGTCCCCATCATCATCCCATCATCACCCCTCTTGATCCCATTGACATTCTCCCTCCCCAGGCCCAAATCGTTAACAGCCGTCAAGCAGGATGGATCTTGTCTGCAGTGCCAGTTCAAACTTCTTGGTCCACATTTAAATTTTGATACACTCTGACTCATGAAAGGACCAATGCATGGTATTTGCATACCTGACTTTCCGCGGAGCGAGGCTGTGATTTTGTTAGGTCGGGAACAGATACGCAAATATGAAAAAGAACCTTGTGGAACAATTTATTTGAGATGGCGTCTCTCATGTTTTCTCGTGTATCTTTGTGGCTCTCAGGATTTTGTTCCCCCCCTTCCATGCAAATTGTAGACGAATGGACAAATAATCGAGCAGTCTTATATTGTCTTCGTAGGAATAAGTTCTCATGTGGGAGCATTCCTCTTAAGTTACTGCTACTGCCGACCATGGCAAAGCCAAACGCCAGGCCTAGCAGCATGGCTATGGTATC
>JALLPB010001209.1:0-10711 GCA_036939975.1 Cyclostephanos tholiformis | reverse complement strand
TCTTCCGTTTTTTTTTTTTTTTTTGCTTTCTTCATACAGTGCGTGGGAAAGACCTCGAATTCTCCCGTAGTAAGAACACGCCGGGCGCCTGTCAACTGTTGGTCCGCAAGGGAAGAACTGATCGGTCGACCTGCTCGCCCACCATTGATACTCTCCTTCCTCCATCACCATAACGGAACAAAGTGTGACTGGTCATATTTAAATTATGGAAGTGGTCTCCCCCCTTACCTTCAACCAAGGCGGAAAGCGTCGATTCGGTTCTCCGATTCATGGCGTCACCGTTGCGACAAGCAGCAACACGACTGCCGCGGAGGATTTCGATATGGACGAATGCTCCGGCTATAGCTTCCAGGCCGCGAAGCGGAGAAAGAGGTCCCCCAATGAGGGTGGAATTGGAGGCACCGACTCGTGCTCATTCCAATTCAAGGAGAACTGGTCGCTCTCGCCTTTTGTGCAGGCGTCGTTTCGGTCCCCCCACTCCGCTGCAGGTAGGTGCACGCTATTTGCCTTCGACGACTATCCCCCCTAATTATGCTCATGCCCTTTCCTCGTTTTCAATACCATATTTCCCCGACATTGCTGTCTTCAGTTAAGAGGAGTCGCGCGTTTGCGCAACAGGACGATACATCCGCCCAAAAGATGCAAGAGCTACAGGCGATGGTGGAGCAGCAGGCCGCCGAAATACAGCGTCTCAAATCCGAGAAGGAGTCCGTCGAGGCGTCGGCATCCCAGCTCTCCTCGCATCAGGCCAAGGTGGATCATGAGAATAAAATCCTGAAGCGCGCCGTGGCCATTCAACAGGAAAGGCAGAATCAAATGGCCGCGGAGTTGGAGGGGGCGAGGCGATACAAGGTGGAGGCGGAGGAACGAGTTCGCAGGCTGGAGCAGATGAACCTAACGTTGCAGTACCGGCTCCAGGCGAACATGGCATCAGAGAACGAGTTTACGTGGTCCAGCCCGCGGCCACCTGATGTTTATTGATAATGATTGTGTCGTGGGATTGGTGGTGTTATTCCCCCCACCCGTGGGAGGTCATGCTGAAAGTGAGGCTATGAAAACGTCTTAATCTTGTATATTTAATTCTTTAGTACGGATAAAACAGTGAAATATTACTAGGAGGCTGATAACTATTCAGCAATACTTGCCTTCAATATGTGCCTCACCCCTGTTTGGAAATGCCATCGAAAGTAAGGAGCATCGACATCGAAATGAGAATCGGTATAGGTACTGAACCAAATAGAGGTAATATTTTGCCGAAGGTCTAGTAATAATTTCTAACATTCGATTTTTCAATATAGTATTGATGGTAGCATCAGCCATACACATCCTTTCATAAGTTTTGTATTTGTCCAATACAATTCAAGGTTTAACATAGATATTCCACGAAGAGTAAGTAATGGACGAGTCCGAGACCATGAAGCAAAAAACAGATCAAGAAGGGGGGGGATTTACGATACTGCCTCATTCATTATTTGTGGAACATTGGAGTCTTCAGTCCTACACAGTATCGAGAAGAAAAGAGCAAACCTTGATGAGATCAAGCGTTCGTTATTTGAATCTAACAAAGGGGGGGTTATATTTTTATCAGAACCACGAGTATTTATATTTCTAACAAATCGATGAAACCTAAAGCAAACGAAGTCACGGACAAAAATTGGCATCCGTAAACACTGGCAAAACTCAATCAGAATCTTCATCTGAGCTGTCGTCCTCCTGTAGCCAAACCACGACGGGCTCAGCCTCAGCCCTCATGCTGCACCTTTGATCCTCGTTGACGCTCTCGAGGGTGTAGTCGGTCCTGCCTTCCCCCGCCCACTCGAGGATGGTGTCCTCGTCGAGCACCTCCTCGTCGAAAAGTTGCTTGATGAGCACAGCGAAGTTCTTAGGCTTGTCGGCGCAGAGTCCCTCGCAGGCGGAGATGAGATGACGTTGCATTACGTTCTTGCCCTGGGTGATCTTGGCGATGGTTGGAGCGTGAGCATGAACCTGCTTCAGCTTGTAAAAGTCGGAAGTGAATGCGGCCTGGATGAAGATGTGGATCTTGTCCTGAGATTTGAGGCCGGAGGCCATCTGCTCATTGACGACCTTCTCGGCGATGAGGGTGGGCGAGGCATCCAGATTATCGGCGAGAAATTTCTTGGTCGCTTCGACGGAAAGGGCTGATTTTCGATTTATAAGAAGGGGCGGGTAAAGCGAGCAATAGCGTGTGAGGACAGGGGGATGCAACTAACGATGGTACACTAAACGTGGAAAACAAAATGGCCACTAACCCATGGCATTGGCATCATCAACGTGCTCGATCACACCATCATCCTCGTCATCATCGGAACCAAAGTCACTATCTTTGTCCCCAGAAACGGCACCCGCAAGAGAAGATTTATCCTCCTTTGATTTCTTTTCCTAATTTACAAATCGAGTGGAAAAGGTTTTTAAGATACAAAGCGGTTCAACCGTGACATATCGCACATAATTTCGACGCACCTTCTTCTTATCCTTATCCTTCTTCTCCTTCTTCTTATCCTTGGATTTCTTATCCTTCTTCTCCTACGGCCATGCAAAAAAAAAAAAACGTTCAGTAAACGCGTCAGACTGAGAGAAAAATTCTACCGGATACACACCTTCTTCTTCTCATCAACACTGTTATCGCTGCCCCCATCCTTCTTCTTCTCCTTCTTGTCGTCCTTCTTCTTTTCCTTCTTCTTGCCCTCCTTCTTCGCGTCGGCCCTCGCCTTCTTGTCCTGTGCGAGGATGAAAGTGCAAAGCTTATGCGTCATGTCCACCATCTCCTTCGCGCCGCAGGCCGCGCACTTGTGATAGATAACGCCTGCCTTGATCTTGTACTCAGTCTCGGGCAGGCCGCAGTTGGGACAGATCACGAAGAGCTGAATATACTTGTGCATCAGCTGCTGCAGGACGGTGTCGGTGTGATGTCCGTTCACGATGGCCCTGTCGGTCTCGGCGTTGTAGGTGGTCTGGGAGCCTAACTCGCATCCAAAGAACTAAAATCGAGAAGGGTAAACGAAAAGGATGACATGCAAGGCAAGAGTTAGAGACAGCGGGGGGGGGGGGGGAATGAGAACATTCACAAAGAAGCGGGCGGCGAATACTCACCTTGTTCACCTCCCCCGGGTCGCGGTGCAAACTGAGCGCCACCTCGCTTATGTTGGGGACGACGGTTTTGCTACCGTTGCCCTTGCCCTCCAGCTTGCCGAAGACCGTGGGCATTTTGTAACGGTACTCGGGATCATCCACCTACTCGAAGAACACGGAAAAGGACGGACGGAGGGGGGGGGGGGGGGTTCGTTGTCATCCGGTTAAATATCGAAAGGGAAAACGTCGACGAAAAAAACGAGAAGCGAACGACACTCACCGGTGTGGTGCCTGCGATGTTTACAATTGCTCCTGGGCGACCCATCTTGTTGAGTGTAGTAACTTATATTTTCGGATTTATAATCATATAGGATCTCCGTCGCGTGGGGTGACGAAGTGGGGGGATCGATAAGATGACTGAGCGGGGTAAAAATCATGTAACCTTTTCGTTGATATTTTGAAAAGGTGTCAACGCAGCACTGCAGCGGTGGCTTTGGACGGCTCTTGTTTATATGATGCCGACGGATAAAGACAGCTGGCAAACGGCACTGTCGTTATGAATGGGTGGACGATGGGTTCTGATGCTGCTGCTGTTGCTGCTGCTCTGCCGCGGCGAATCTCTTGCGGCGATGACTTCAAAAAAAATAATGGAGAAAAGAGGGGCGGGCGGGGACCGACTGGACAAAGCTCTCGCTCGTGTGGGTCAGGGGGGGCGCAGCCTCTTCTTCCGCCCCCACGGCCAGACCGCCGATGAATAGAATCGGATCGGCGAACGAGCGACATACCTAACTAGGTAACATACATTTTATTTACAGAACTACCTATAGTACCTATTACCTGCCTAATAATATTATGCACTATGCACAACAAACTTTATGCCTAGGCTGACTACATGAAGAAACGACGGCGCAACAACAACGAGCTGAACGAAGGATCTGCCGTCGCCGTCGGCGGGGATGATAATGATAGACTCGACGAGGACATCGACATGTCCTCCATCATGGGTTGCAGGGCCCGCTCATCCGTGCCGGACGCGGACAGCACCGTGGGCATCGGTAGGGACAGGCTGGTAAATATGATGGTCGGAACGGGGGAGGAGAGATCCGGCGGCGACCCCGCGGTGATGGAGGCGGACGACGACGACGACCACGACGTCAGGACGGTGCAATCGCGGTGGAGATTTTTCCGCTGGTTCACGCGCGTGAGTCGATCGGCGTCGTCCCTGTTGAATCAGCACTCGCCCAACCTCAACGAATTGCTGGATGCGACGGTCGACGATCCGCTCGATTCAGCGCCGCGGCCGCCGCGGGGGGGGGGGATGCCGAGAGATACCATCCGCGAGGATTGCGACACCGATGAAGGCGACGATGATGACAATCGGACGGCATTCGCCCTGCGGGATGAGATCGCCATGTTGAAGGAGAGGATACGAGCATTGGAGCTCGAAAGGGACAGAGGATATCCCGCGAGCGGGGCTCGGGACCAGCCTCCTCGTCGTCAGGATTATGCAGTTCACGATGATCCCTCGACTGCCGTTTGCATCGACATGATCCCGTCCGTCTCCCCCGTTCAAACGCTCCGACCTGATCAAATCTCGCGATATTCGCGCCAGCTCCTACTGAGCGACGGATTCGGTGTCGCCGGGCAAAGGAGGCTCCTGTCAACGTCCGTGCTCGTTATCGGGGCCGGCGGCATCGGCTCGACCGTCTTGCTCTATCTCGCCGCGGCAGGGGTCGGACACGTCACCGTGTTGGACTACGATTCCGTCGAGATGTCCAACCTGCATCGACAGATCGTACATAGGGACGTCGATGCCTCCGATGGCATCGATCGCCGAGGAGTGGGAGTGAACAAGGCAATCTCGGCAAGGCGTGCGATGTTAGATTTAAATCCGACCCTGTCTTGTACCGCCCTGGCCATCGCCATTGGCGCCGACAATGCATTGGAGCTAGCATCGAGGCACGATGTCGTCGTAGATGCGAGCGACAATCCCCAAACACGCTATTTGCTGAACGACGCATGTATACTAGCCGGGAAGCCGCTGGTGTCGGGGAGTGCCATGGGGACCGAGGGTCAATTGACCGTTTACAACTATCGATCTCCCGATGCTGCATCGGACGGGACAACGAAACGAACCGCGTGCTACCGATGCCTGTACCCGAAACCCGTGGCCGCCGAGGGATGCAAGAGTTGCAGCGACAACGGCGTACTGGGGATGGTACCCGGAATCATAGGTATCTTGCAGGCCGTGGAGGTGATAAAGGTCGCGACTGGAATTGGAAGCGTCATGCATGATCGCCTGATGATGTACGACTCCTTGAATTGCTCCTTCATCAACGTCAAGAAGCCTCCCGCGAGGACTAATTGCGCCGTATGCTCTCCGGAAGCCACAATCAGGACAATGTTGGACAGCGAAAGGACCTTAGATAATGTGCGCGGCCCGAGCATTTGCGCCCTACCTACCCCAGGAGGGATACCGCTAATCAAGGAACAAAGTGTTTCGTGCGCTGAATACAACGACGTACTTAATGAAGGTCGGCCGCATGTGCTCCTCGACGTACGAGTGGCGCGACAGTACGAAATGTGCTCCTTGAAAGGTTCGATTAATTTGCCGCTAGAGCAACTGGAATCGCAGCTCGAGAGGGTAGGATTGATGTCGAGAGGAGAGCTACCAATCTATTGCCTTTGTCGCAGAGGAATTGCCTCAGCAGAGGCGACTAGGATTATACAAAAATCGATCGAGGATGGGAATGCGGTCCATTCCGTGTATAATATACAGGGAGGACTAAACTCTTGGGCAAAAACAGTAGATTCGAAATTTCCTCAGTACTAGAGAGAGATATGAGACCTTCATTATACTCTGCATGCGACGTAGATTTCGCGCGCCACACGCAAGTTTTTTTTTAAGAATATTTATGAAAAACCCACATCACACCAAATGAAAATCAGAAACTAAACATGTCAAACGACGAATCAATCCAGAATTGCCACTTGCACGAGCTGGTATCATCGTCAACGTCAAATTCCGCTACAAAGGATGCTGAATCAGGCTTAGAATATGCGAATGTCATTCCTGTTGAGACCGCGATACACAATAATAATGCAAGCCTGGTTGATCTATGCGAGACAGTCCTGTGCCACACACAGGATGCTTCGGGCTTGCCACCAAATGAGTCCTTACAGTCGTCGAATAATTCCATGGAGCGTCAAGTTGAGACCCTCAAGACCTTGTTACAATCTGCCTTGGGCAGAGAAGAGAATGCCAAGGTTACAGTCCAATCCTTACAATCCGAGCTGGAGAGGCTGACTGATCTTCTTGATAGGAATGTAATATTAATCGCCCGTAAAGACAACGAGGCAGAGCAGCTTTTGCATGATTTGGTCGACTGGAAAAGTCAAGCAACCTCCGCCAATGAACGTATGACCGCCAAGGACATTGAATGCCAAAAGTTGCAGAGTCAGAAGGAACAGCTCCAGGTGTCCTACTCGGAGATAATGGAAAATAGCGTTTTACAGAAAGAGCATCTAGCGGAAAAGAATGATGAGGTCAAGAGAGAAAATGAACGGAGATTACGTCTTGAGATGGAATTGGAGAGTGTTCAAACAAAGCTACAGGCAAAAACTCAGGAATGTATTGATAAGCAGTATGCTGCCGCGACATGTCAGAGCAAGGTTGCATCTCTCGAAAAAAACCTACTTGAGGCCAAAAAGGCCACTTCTTTGAAAGTTCAAGAGCTGAACGAAGAGATAGCGAAGTCTGAGAATTTAGTGAAAGTCAAAGCAGAGCAAAAAAAGGCTTTGACAGAACAGTTGGAAAAAAATGCCCAATTTCAAATCGAGCAGAAGAAGCTATTGGTTGAGCATAACCAGCTGATATTAGAAAAGGCGGAGTTGGAGCGGAATCTTGAGGCCGAGCACAAGTCCTTCCTTCGCCTTCAGCAGCTGGCAGAAGATTCCAAGGTTTCTTTGCGCAAATCGGATGATGATGTCCAATTGCTCAACAAGGAGGTGGAAAAGTTACGGAGACGGGAGAATGAATTTAATAGAGAAATCTTGATACTCAAGCGAGAACATAGTGTCCAATTGGGCCGGATACAGAGCTCCGAGGATATAGTGAAAAAATCGTACAGTGAAATCGAAGACAAGGAAAAAAAGATCACTTCTCTCGAGATTGAGCTTGCTGAGGCGAAAAATCTTAGTGCAAAACAAGACCATTTATCTTGTCGCTTGGAAGGCGAGTGTGATGGTCTGCGACATCAATTGAAAGAGACGCAAGTTCATTGCCAGCGCGTAATCGACGAGAACAAGATGTTGGAAAATCAATCAAAGGTGTTGAACAAAATGATTGAGGATCTGCAGAATCAAATCGAGATACAAACTAGATCCACGGAAAAAATAAAAGAGGAGTGCAATAATGTCTTAACCGACCTGAAAGATTCTCAGAAAGCCATTCTCGTGTTGCAGCAAGAAAAAAAAGACGACCACCATTTATTGGATACCCTACGATCAGAGCTGTCAAACAAGGAATCTGATCTGATTAAAGAAACCTACGCTTGTAGTCGCGAGAAGGCACAGAAGGATATTTATGCCGATGAAATATCGAGACTGAAGAAGTCGGTCGCCCAGAATGAAGACGAAATTCGAATTCATCAATCAGATGCAAGGCGCCTTGGCACGGCTATTCGTAAATTGGAGGATTCTGTAACTGTTCGGACGAGAGAGTATGATCATGTGTTACTTGAGCGCGATATTCTTGGTTCAAGTCTCATTCGCAGAAATGATGAGCTGGCACTGATGTACGAAAAAATCAAGATCCTCCAGAGCACACAACGCAGGGGCGAACTCCAGTACAATGCCAGACTGGATGATATACGCATATTGAAAATCAAAGCGAGAGACTTGCAAAGGCAACTGGCGATAGCTCAAGGTGGTCAAGCTGGGTATGAAGAACTCTCAAGAAAGCTCACGGCCAGTCAGAAAGAATTGATAAGAGAGAGATTGAAGGTTAAAGCGCTCTCGGACGAATTAGAGAATCCTATTAACGTGCATAGGTGGCACAAACTCGAGGGATCGGACCCAAAAAGTTTTGATATGATTCAGAAGATACAGATTCTTCAAAAGAGGCTTCTCCAAAAATCAGAAGAAGTTGTCAAGAAAAACGGTATCATAAGAGATCATGAGAAACGTCAGCTGGATATGGAGAAGGATCTGGCCCGTCAGCCAGGTCCGGAAATGGCCGAGCAGCTTCTCTTTTACCAAAATGACGTGAGTACAAAGATTAAGCAGATGAAAGCGATGGCTAGCGAGCTCAATATGCATCAAACACAAATAAATGAGTACAAGCGCGAAATAGAAAACCTTGAAACAGAAGTCCTGAACTACAAGAAAAAATACTTCGAACAAAAAAAACGAGAGACATTGAGGGAATTGGCTGCAAATACTAAAAATATCAAGACTCCTCCCAGTTTTGCGGTGGATGTGAAGAGGGCGAAAGAGGAGTACAACACCAGCACTGCCAAGATTAGTACAATGGGGGGCATTTTTGGAACAAAATAAACGAACACACTTTGTCCACCCTTTTAAGATGATCTTTATTAGAATGATTATCTCAACACACTCAACACGAACTTCTTTCACGCTGTGGAGGACTTACAAGACCCAATATGTGGATGCCCATTCCGCCCGTGTCTCCGTCCAGAGATAAGAATGTCCATGAGCACACCCATCTACTAACACTGATCGTTGCTGGAAGGTGTCATGTGGACCCTTGCTACGTTGGAGTAAGCAGCGAATTAAATTTTTTCACAAAAATCTTGTGCTAGGTACATTGTCGATAAGAAGAAACGTGCTCGTGTGGCGGAGAATCAATAAGAATTGCATTGTTTTGTCATCACGAGTTTGTGTATGGTATCAAAAGGCATGTGCTTTCTATCTTCTATCATACTTACAATTGGATGGAACACCATGATTGTGCTTGATGTGCCCATCCCGTTGAAAGCTGATTTATTTATTAAAACATCTAAACAGTGGGAAGTTGTCTACTGAAGTTCTACTATTTACAACATGTCTAGGTAAGTGGTTGGGTAGATATTGCGCTTCTGCCAGCAGTGCAATGTAGCGATAGCGCAGTCAACTTTCTCTCTGTGGAGTAGATTCAACAATGGTCCTCTAGAGAACGTTGACTTGATTTGCAGTAGCATAAATAGCGTGTGGCTGATGTGATAATAGCGTAGGTAGCGGTGGGCGAGTAGAGATTATATACAAGCAATTCCTTCGAACTCGAAATGTTATCACATTGCTCTATTGAGCGATTATGATGTCCTTGAAACGACCAGCGACGCGACGGATGGTCTTGAGTGGCCCACGGCGCATGTTCGGTCTCACGGCCTTGTTGGCTTCTTCCATAGTATCCGTGGACATGGTCGGCCAGTCATCGGTTGGCGAGCCGAAGAAGGAGTAGGAGCTTTCGTATTCGCTGCCAAGGAGGTCATCGAACGAAACAACGGACGTTAGTAAGACGTTAACTGTAAGGGTTTCTTTGCCAAGTGCAAACTCCAATCTCCAATGTCATGTACACGAAGTAAACTTACTCGTCGTAGACGGGTGGCTTGGTGGTGGGATCCACCTCGCTGTACCAGCTCCAAAGCGTATGAATCGGAAGGTCCTTGCTCGTAGGCAACGACGGCATGGACATGGACGGCATGGCAATCGCGGGGATGGACCACGCATTCAGCTGAGTCGACGACGATGCGTCGCCGCCGCATCCGCTGGTCCTTCCGGGAGAGGCGAAAAAGCTGTAGGTTTTTGGGAGAGATTTCTTGAGAGTATTCCCCGATACGAGGTAGGTCGAGCTCAACTTGCGCGTCAAGATCGATGCCGCCGACGCCAAGACCTTCGCGTCGTGAGAGGTGATGTGATATTGGCTGGCGAAGGCTCGGACGTGCTCTATGCATAGTAGGAATATGGTCATGAGTAGGGCGGTCACGGCGGTGGCTCGACTTTGCAGGATGCGAGCATGATGCTGAAGCACTTGTCTATTGGCGATGATCATTTTGTCCTTTCAGTTGATCGGTTTGACTTCTTTCTGGAATGGTGCTCTTACTTTTTTTTATGAGAGATTGATGAATATGTTTGAGTTGTGTGAGAGAAAGCCAATTAACCGTCCTGCGTGACTGGCGATCAAGTCCAAAATTTCAACGCGATCAGAATTTTGTCCGCCACAACAACCTTCTCTTTTTTTCTGGTGGAGTCCTGACAATGTCGCTGGGGCTGTGATAAGAATGGTTGTCTTGACACCTTCCTACCTCGACAATCACAAGAGACGACACGTTGTTATCCACGCAAGGTTCTGTCATTCCGTGAGAACGCGTATGTACTAGTGTTGTTAAGGAAGTCGTCATGGTGCGTACTTGCGGAGTTAGATGGCATCAACATTCGGCAGTGAGTTTGGTGTCAACATAATATTATTTGAAAGAAAAGAAAATCAATGTTGGAGACACGTATCTTTCCCCATAGAATTGACTGCTTGGGACTCACTGTGTTGTGTACTACGATATGGTACCATATTCGAGTGGGCTTAGACAGCCTTTTTTTGCGGTGTGACAGAGGGGAAAATGGGGGG
>JALLPB010001208.1:0-10695 GCA_036939975.1 Cyclostephanos tholiformis | reverse complement strand
ATTCTCGATGAAAACCTATCCGGATTTCTATTCACCGAATATAATCCCCGCCTAACTAACGGTTAGCTAAGAGGGTTAGTTAAGGGCTAGCTAAGGGTTAGCTAAGGGTTAGGAATTACCTGCCATAGGAATATGAAGCCTTGTACACTGTACTAATTCCTTTTACTGCTGTCTTTGCTCGAGGTGAGAGGAGAGCATGCTCCTACTCCATCACAAATCCAGCAAAAAACCATGGACAAATCCCTCCCTCCAGCTTCCGCCCCCCAATCTTGCTCTTGCCATGAGCGGCAACCTCCCCCCCCACTCCCCCCCCCCAACATTCCGAATCTAACCTAGCGTCCTGTGCTGTTGGAACTGCCATTGGTGCCCATCACACCACAGGGGGGGAAGGCTGTAAATTTACCCCTGTCTGGTGCTGCTTGGACATGACGGTCCGCCACCGCCGTCAAGGCCGATGAAAGGTGAGTAAAATCACAGTGTGAGGACTGTGGGAGCGATAGCAATCGTAATTTTTGGACTCGAATGTTCAGGGCTAAATAATGTTGTTCCTATTTTTGCTATCTGTTATCATGTGACAATCTTGCTGGATTGTCGTGTCATCCATTAATTCTAGGATGCCCCGGTTCTCACCCCTCCCCTTTTGCAGTCATTTATCCACCACAGCATCCTCCACCGAGGTCACCCCCATCCCCAATCCTCAACAAAAACTCACCCCCAAGCCAATTCCCAATGGGAACTGCACCACCATCCATGCATCCATTGATGCCGAGGCCCTCAACAACTCCATCTTTGACATCAATGATGATGCCGAAGAGTACGACTTCTTTGGCAACATGCTGAACCCCAACCCCGAGGATAACTCGCCGCACCACATCAGCACCAAGTTTATTTCTCTCTTCATCCTTTCAAGGAAGTGCCAGAAGGAGTACTTGAATGAGAGGAAGTCATGATTTTTTATGAGGCCCTCACCATCAAGAGGAGGGTGATTCTTGGCAACTCCCAGCCTCAGGCCATTACCGACAAGTTCAAGCTCTGGTCTCAAGCTGTAAAATAGCGAGCCAAGTGGTCTCTTGATGGGATTGCGGAGTCTATATTTGTCATCTCAAAGCATGTCCACGACCGCCAAGCAAAGTTTTTGAGGGGCGGGGGGAGCAAGTTGGACGACTCCAGGATTGTCGGTCTTGATTTGATGTACCGCTACTTTGTCAATGAGATTGCTCTCTCCAAAGCTGTCCGCCAATCACAAAATTAGGTGTCTGCCAAGAGTTTGTCATCTCAGCAGCACAGGTCAAAGCAATCGAAGCCACTCCCATTTAACTTTTGCTATGACGTGAACAAGGTATGTTTTTTTGCATGCATTTTGTTCCTGACTTGATATCTCATGATGAGCCTCCTCCTTTTCCTCTAGGTTGCTGGCTTTGACTGCCCATCCTGCAAATGCAGCGGGACCATCATTTTCCTCATCAACATAGATGAGTTGAGATGGCAGAAGGACTTGTTCAACTCCAAGTTCAAGAGGAGGATGGCAGTGTTTGAGGGTGGGGTTGGCACGAAGCCTTGTCGCATGAATCATCCCCAGCAGCAATATGCCTGCTCATGCCCAATGATGTGCACCTATCATGGGTACATCCTTTCACAAGGATTGCAAGGCCCATGGCATGGCGATTCCAGACTGCCGGACCTGCAGATGCAACTACCAAATGGGGATATTTCTAGAGAAGGACGTCCAAGCCATGGCCATTGAGAAGGCCCAGAAGGATGACCTCCAAGCTTGTCAGCTTGCTCCCGATGTGGAGCGATGCGCATTTGTCAACCTTGGCAATCTTCTCTTGAGCTCCATCAAGAATGGGATCAAGAGCCTACTATCCTTGAACTCATCAGTCAACAAGTCCATGTCCTCTCTGCTGCCGCCGGCCATTTGTCAAAGATGCAGATGCCAAGCAAGGAAGAACTGCATGTTATCCAGCAGTATGTCCTGCTGACAACAAAGCTTCGTGCTTCAGGTGCTGACATTCGGCAGGCTCTAAAAATGGATCCAAGGAAGAAGGGGAAGAGGCACAGCCAGAATGGCCTCAGGGGAGTATTTTTGTTTTCTGGTTTTGACATATTCTATTTTGTAATCTCACTTCATATCCATACAAGCATTGTTGACATTTCCAGGGACAAGGATGATAGTAGTGATGAAGATGATCACAAGTTGCCCATTGAGCCTTCTCCAAAACAGAGGCAGGCCAAGCCGGCAGCTTGCACGTACTTGCCAGGTCAAGACTTCAATGCATGCATGGTGCATCAGTTGACTGGCTACATGCTCGAGGGTTCTCCTGCTTCCCAGCAGGCAGCGATGAGTGCGCTTGATAATTTGTCGGCCAGCACTGCAAACATTTCTAAGATGATTGTCAAGAGCACAGTCGACCGGGGGTGCACATCCACCAGGATGTCCCAGGATGCCGCATTAAAATTTATTCAGGCCAAGAAGCTCCGTCGGGAATGTGCCTGAGTCCGCATTTTATGTGGATTGCTTCTAATATTCATATTACATTGAATTAGTATTTTTGTATAGAATTACTTATAATATTCAGATTATGTTCGCACTACTATATTATTATCTAATTCCATATATACCCGCAAAGAACAAAGGTCTCGTCCTGTTGTGAATGTGGTTTTCAATTATTTCTTTGATGACAGTTTTCATCATCTCCACATCATGCACCTCTGACCAGGCCTGTATGGCGGACGACAAACAACACAATGACCACGCTCCTGCATGGCCTATGTTAGGCTGTCATGTGTGTGTTAACTTGTCCTCCGGAGGGGGAGGCCGTTTCCAATACTAAGGCTTACCAAAGCCTGCTAGACATGCCCCCCCTGCCTAGGAACTTGACTACTAAGATTAAAGCTAGACTAGGGGTCACACCCTATAACCCGTTGTCTAAACACCACCCATGCTCCTCCCCCAAAGAGACCAGGTCCGGGCCGCATTGAGTGGAGGAAAGGGGAAAAGAGGTGGTCTATCACTCGTCCGATCCAGTTGTATCGGTGACGTCCAGGTCCATCTTTTGCTCCCACCACCAATGATGCGGTACAGCACCTCCCCTCCGCTCGCCTTGCCTGCATTTGTCGAGAATCGGGCGGGTGGCCACATACGTGGCAATCGTCTGCCAACGAGTCTCAATGTAGGCAGCAACAGTGCAAAGCCCACACT
Source organism: Cyclostephanos tholiformis (assembly GCA_036939975.1). Taxonomy (NCBI): domain Eukaryota; phylum Bacillariophyta; class Thalassiosirophyceae; order Thalassiosirales; family Thalassiosiraceae; genus Cyclostephanos; species Cyclostephanos tholiformis. Next base: position 7,493 of record JALLPB010001208.1, on the reverse strand, counting down.
CCTCCAACACATCCTCCAACTTCGGGTATATCCACGCATTCCCTGGGCTGCGGCATGGCTTGTGCCGGCGTGCCATTCGGTAGGCGGCGCGGATGTGAAATCCCTCCAAACGGGCAAGTGCCGTCGGGGAGAGGACCCATGTCTCGTTGCAGTAGAGTAGCACAGCCTGGACAACCGACGTGTAGAACTTGGCAGCGACTTGGGGGGGAGTCTGTTCACTCCAAAGTACTTGGCCCACCCGGGACCATGTGGCATGGGCTTTGCGTATCTGAGCGCAAACCGCCTGGATGTTTCTACGGATGTGTTTGGGGAAAATAAAGAGAAACTCTGTGGTATGCATCACACCACTGTCAATTTCAACAGGAGTCAGTGATCAGATTTGGCACAAAACAAAGACTGTCATCTGACAGCCATCTTCCATGGAGTTCATCCAAACTTCAAGCAGTGTCCACACCTTGTTGCTCCTTGCACCCACTGTGTCAGAAATAATTGTGTAATCTGGGTTTAAAACCACTCCACTAAAGAATGAGATAAAAGACACTTCATCAGTGGTATTGGCTTGTTTAAGGGGGAAAACATTGCACCTTTGATTGCATTAACACTTTATGTACTTATCCACTAGATAATGTATTTTTTATACAACTAACTATTTCTTTATTTTATTGACTCTTTCAACAGTCAACAGGTGGCAGCACAGCATGCTCGCTGACTAAAGGTGAGTTTTTAAAGGTAATTCTTGTGCCTTTTCTACACTGCTACATCAAAACAACTAGCACTAACCTTAACTCTCTGTCAATATTTTTTTTGCTGATGCCGCCCTGTCTTCGTCTAGTTATGGCATGGTTTTGGCCTGGGAGGAAGGTCACCATGGTCAACATGTTCAGGAAAAGTAGGTATCATAGCTGTGGTGCCTTGGTAAGTGTTTTGTAGAGTAGAATCATAGAATACTTGGTAAAAAATACTTACGAATAAAATACTTACAAATAAAATAGTGTCAAATGTAGTGTAGAAGTAGATTGGATGGTGCAAAGCATATTTGTTTCTCACATTGAAATGAGAGAAACAACTTTGCTTTGCACCCATCCAAAACCGGTCCTGGCAACAGCAAAAACAGCTTCACACTCCATCCAAATCCGGATCCGGGCAATAGCAAAAATAACTTCTACATAGGTAAGACTCAATAATAAACATTCAAATTCAGTTTAATATTAGCCTTTGTGATTTTTAAACAGTATTATAGCTGAGGTTGCCTTTTTCAGTTGTTCAATACCACCCAATTTTGGTTCTGTGATGTTTGACAAGATATCTGCATTCCTCACTATAAGACAATTCCAGCAATACCCAATACTCCTATTGCACCTGATGCATTTGGTTTGACAAATTTTCTGCACTTTGTCATGGTGACGATGACGTGGTTGTGCACATTTTTGTGGGTTGTGTGTTGAGACAGAAACCCAAGATCTATGTAGGAACTGTGCAAAAAAATATTTTATCTACTTAGCACTTTTAGCTTCCCATATACAAGACATCATGTTTTTTGATTTCCTAAACTGTGCACTACAAGTACGGCAAAAACTGAGAATCTTTCAGCTACCGTACTTCCTGATGAGTTCTCTATGAGTTCATAGCTACTTTCGCCAATTTTCACCAGCTTTGTCCGCAATAATGTAACTAAGAAAAAGGTAAGAACGATAAGTGAAGCTAGTTGACTAACAGTAATACTTAGCGTAAAACTTTTGTTTTGCTCCATGAGGACTTAGTGCGCACTTGCTGCAAGACATCGATAAGGGGTGTAACAAGTTGTTAATATATATTACTGTCAAGTTGGTACACTAAATAATGAGAGTCTTTTACTCTCATACTTTCGGTGTCCTAAGTGAATGCGACGTGCATGTGTCGCTAGAGTATTATTGGCGGCAAGTATTTGCCACCGGCTGATGTGTGCCAGAAAGGAATAATCTAAAGTAGCAGTGATGGGCCTATGTGGGAATTCCATATTGCCAGTAGTAGGCATCCACAGGATGTCTAGCACACCCTTTCATGACTGCATGGTTGGATAAGGAAGATGTCGGTTTCTCACGCTGCTGCGACCGCGAAGTTGTAGTGGAGCAGAGGTGCAGGAGAGCGTTGCTTTGACTCTTGTAAGGCGGTGATGACGTTGTGTGGTGTCAGGATGTGTTTGCATTGCTTGATGTGGTGGGCAGCGCAGTGGTGTTTGGTCCAATAATCGGCCAAGTTCGTTTTGCCGGGACGCCAGAAGAAATGAAACTGATGTTGCGCCTCACGGCATTGGAGCCAGTGAAAACGCATGTCCATCGCTTTTGTTCGTTGCGGTTGGATGTTGCTAGTGACGACGCCAAGGGCCGTGCTGTTGTCGGTCTGAATTGGCGTGGGCTGTTGCGGATGGCCCATTTCTTTGAGAAGCTGTCGCTGGGGTACCACCTCGCACGCATTAATGTATAACACGCCAAGTTCGGCTTCGGCCGCTGATGACATCACCGCCTTGATGAGCTGGGCGATGTTCAGTATAGCCCCATTATTTGCGGGGTTTGTCGTGTCGGATGACAAAAAGAAATGGCCGCCGGCGCAACTTCATGCTTTAGGCTCGCTGAGGTAGGAAGCGTTGCTGTGTACGACGAGTACCATGTTGCTTGCGTGGTAGGTAATGATTGCATCTTGATGTGTGGCCGCGTAGTCCAAGAAAAGTTTATGTTGGACATGGTTTCCTCGGTGGGTTTGGCTTGGGTTGATGCGATGGAACTTAGGGTGGTGAGCATGGTAGAGTCTACTGCTCTGCCATAGTAGAGAAAAGTGCCGATTACCTGATGGGTGTATTTTTTCTTGTCATTGGACAGTAGTCTCGATGTGTCCTCTTCTTTGGCATACTGGATGGTGGCACCGTATGAGGGAATTGTGTGCCTGTGTGGTTGATGCTGGGGTTCGTCGGAGATCTTGTGCCCGAATCGAGCTAATGCTTTCTCGACATAGCCAGGCATGGACAGGTGGACCTCTCTTCTGGTGTAGTCCCAGTCAATAGTTATGCCTAAGTAGCAAGTCCCATTCCAGTCTACTTCAATATCATAGTGTTGCTTGAGGACTTGTAGTAAGTGTTGGACATGTTCCACGCCGACGTACTTAATGCCAAAATCGTCGACAACCAGCGTGAAACTAATTGGACGCCAGTCGTGCTTCCAGTAGCCTGGTGTGATTTTGGACTGTGTGTAGCCTGCTGTGAGACGAAGTCATTTCTCAAGTAGTTCCTGCACAATGATTCCTGCTTGTGGTAGGCCATACATCTCGTGGCGGACTTTACAGTGTACGTTTCCCTTTGAATCAACTTTGTTCCTGAGATCGTATTTGTCGATGATGTCCTCTGGGAACAGTTCCAACTTCATGCGGAAATACTCGTAGCGTGCCATGGGTGTTTTCAAGTAGAAATCCTTGATGTCTATGGACATGAATTTTGCATTGGGACTGGATATAATGCTGTTGAGGAGTATTTTTACTGTGAGTAGATCAGCTGTGGGAGTGCCGCAGTCTCCTGGGTAGTTAATGAGATTTCCGCCCATCGTGATTCTTGTGTGGTACTTGTCCTTTTTACCGTCTCGATAGGCACATACGATTCTGCCGTACGTGACATCACCTTTGCGTTCTTCGGGGATCTTGTGCTTTTTGATGACAAAGATTGTGTCTGTTGTCGTGACGAGGCATCTGATGTTGTTCCCGAATGACTGGCTCCATGTGTCCTTGTATTTAGGGTTTTTGATGAGATGACGGTACTCGAGAAGGTCACCACTGTCATCGTCCAGGACTGCGTAGGCAAGATCACAGAGGAGCTGGGGTGGGTACTTGCGTGAAACCGCCTGGGCTGGTGTGAATGGTGCTTGGTAGCCGGGTACCTCCATCATGTGTAACATCTAGTCTTGTGTTAAGGTGCGCATCTGGCGTTGCTGACGTGTGTTCTTTGCTGGTGGGCTGTCGTCATATTGTGAGATGATTGGTACTTCGTTAGGTGCGCGAGTGGGGTGATTGGGGTGTGTGTCTCTAACGGTGAAATTGGGAAAAACCGTGATGGGGACTTGAGGACTCGCGTGTGGAGGAGTTGATGCTGACTGTTCCTGCAACACCCGTTGAGTTTGTGCATTTTGCGTGAGCACCCTTTGAGCTTGTGCTTTGCATGTTGCTTTCTTGGCTTGTATCTTGTATTTTTTCATTAGTTGTTCCACGCCGTCCGCTGTGACACTGTTTTTCGGAAGTTGGCCTCTGATGACGTCAACGAGATTGTCCGCTGCCTTAATGAGTGCGTCCACCGGAGTAATAGTTGGCATAGTCAAGTACTTGTGTTGGAAAAATACCCTTTCGCAGACTCTGGTAGCTTTTGTGGAGCTGACGTATATCTCGTGACATCTGTAGTGTTCCCATGCATTCCCAATGTAGTATCCGCTTGCAGTATGAGCAGTCCACGTCTCACGTGTACCGGGGGTTACGTGTGCTTCAACCTTGCAACCCAGTGGTGCAAAAGGGTTTGCATTGTAGTCATGTTGGCCCCAAAGATACGCAAATGCTGACACTGTGGGCATGACTCTTGCTCGACGCAACATGTTGAGCATGTGTTTTGCTTGTGGGAGCAGTCTGTCCCATAAACGAAGGGGGAACTCCTTGTCTGCACCGCAGAGGATGCTGATGAAGTGGGCCTTGAAGGTCGGGATTGCTTTTTCTGCCATGTTGCGCCGGTGATCGTGTGGTGGGATGAGCTGGTAAGTCATTTTGTTCTCCCGAATTGTCTGCTTGAAATCGGTGGAGCACTCGTTGTCAAGGATGTGGCGTTTTGGGGTGATGCCTGCGCTTTTTAGTCTGTCGATGAGCTTTTGATATGCGTGTATCATTTTGCCTGACGTGCGGTTCTTCATTGGTTCTTGTAGGATTCCGTTGCTGTCGGGGTGTGCGAATACCATTATGTACTGGTTGCCGTGACTGGATATTTTGGGGAAAAGTCCTGTTTGATCTGTGTAGATGTTGGCATTGCATTCATCCTCGATTGCGATGATTTGTGTGAGTACGTCGTATTCTTTGGCGATTGGAGTACGGTGCATGTCGTCGTTGTTTGGTTGGGGAACTGCTTTCGAGGTGAGTCCCAGCCATGATGTGAAATGTTTGTTTTTAATTGCTGCTAACCATGTCGGTTTTGTTGGAAATCCTGTCGTGGCATGGAGATAATGGACAAGCTCTGGTTGCATTTTCAGTTCATAGACGTTGTGAACGGTGTTGATGGGGGGTGGGCCATCGGGAAGATACTCCGTGGGGGATTTGGAGACCAGGATTGTGTCGGTAGTCACATTGGTGACAAGCGGTAAGAGGGGTACTTGCCATAAGTTTGCCGTTTTATCGAATCACCCTTGCAAGATTGCTTGCCTTGTTACGACCACCTTGGTGTTGTTGGTGTCATAGATGTTCACCTCCTCGCCGTCAAAAACAGTGATGTAGCCTGCTGCGGCAAATTTGGCTGTGTTGAGAAAGGAGTTGCTGGTAATGGTAGGGACGATGTGGACGTCTTTTGCTGGTTGGCAGATGTTGTGATGCAGTTGATGGATATTGCTGGCCTGTGTTCGCGTTCCGTCGGGAAGTTGGAACACTTTGGTTGATGGATTGCCTGTGGAGATGAAGGCATGCTTGGAGCTGTCCTTCGTGGTGCCAACGTGAGACGTTGCGCTGCTGTCTGCGATGGCGGATGGGATGGATCCATTGAGGACGCCGCGACGGGTGGCGTGCATGAAATTTGTGATGTTTATTCTCTCGGTTGGTGGATGGTGGTCCTGCTCTTCGACCTGGCAGGGGGGCGGGGGCGGGGCTGTGTTGGATAAGATATACTAATAATTTGATAATAAGTTGGGCTTTATTTTAGAAAATGTGGCGGTTCCTTTTTTATAATCATTGTTGCATCTGATGTCCAGCCCTGGTCCCTGTCAATTGGGAGTGGACTTCCCTTTGTAGCTTGCGTGCTCCTGTTGGGAGGGCTTTACTTTGCTAGGGATTGGCCAGAAGTTGTCGCCACCCATGCAATTTGCGGCTGTTGCTGCATTTTGATGGCCGTCCTTCTTGTGCGTGCAGGCGCTGCTGTCAAGCTTGGTGCCGACTGGGTGGTGTCCGTGTGACCAGCAGTATCCACCCATGTTGCACGTGTATCTGAAATCTCGTGGTTCACCGCTGCTGCCACTGCTTCTGCCACTGCCTCATCCACCATTGCCGTTATCGCCGCCACCACCATTTCCGCCGCTGTTGATCCCCTTGTTTGCAATGGATTGGGAAAGCAGTGCAACGGTGTCGATCATGAGCTTTATTTGTGCTGTGATGCTGTTGATTTGTGCGTCTTTTACTTTCGTTGCATCGGATATGTTTGCGGCAAGCTCTGTCGTTCTCTCCTTTTCAGCGACAGTGGCGCTGGTAATTTCTTGAATGTATTTTCGGATCTTGTCGCCCACGTCTGCCAATTGGTTAGCACTTTCGTACCCAGTTTTTGCCGCCCCGCCGCCGCTGTTTTGTGTGTAGGTTTCGAAATCCCTGACAAGGGTTTCGAAATACAGCGTCGCTTGGGTGTAGTCGTCTTTGATGAGAATGGGCTTGTTTTCCCATGTGACCATTTCTGTTTTTTGTAGATCTGCTCCAGGTAGAATTGAAGCTTGTCATCGTCGCTGATGACAATGCCCAATCGGTCGAGATGACTTTGCTCCTTGTCAAGTTTCATGCCAAAAGCAGTTAGGTGCATGTCACTGCAGTCCCAATCCGCATAGAATTCCTTTTTGAGGATTTTGCGTGCTTGGACATCGAGTGGGCACCAGCGAGTGTCGAGAGGCTCGAGGATTTGGATTGGCGTGGTGTTGCGGTAGGCTGTGTTGATGTGCTTGAGCTGTGAGTAGTACTGCTCGTCAAGTGCATTGCGCATATTCAATGCGACTCCGCATAGGAAACCTTTTCTGATGAACCAGGCTTTGCGTTTCTCTTCCCATTCTTCTTCCATTCTTTTGCGCATGTGGGTCACAGTGGCGGCAGTGATGGCTGGATCGTAGCTTGCGGGTTCGACTTCCTGTTGCCACATCAGGTTTGTGAGATGGGTGTACTCTATGTCACCGATGATTTCAGCGAGGAGTCCATATTCTTCCCCTGTGGCTGGGTCGCGACACCAGTCGAAAGTAAGGTTGTCTACCTCGCTTGCTAGGTCGGATGCCTCTTTCTTCAGGGTCTCGTAGTCGTGATGTGTGGGTCGCCCATGGATACGTGTGAATGGCGCCGCCCGAACAGCGTCATATGACGCTGTTTCTGCTGCCTTGGCGTTTGAGGAGGGCATGATTGCTGGTCGTCGAGAGAGGTGGTTTTAGTGTTTACCGTGTACCAATGCAAGACATCGATAAGGAATGTAACAAGTTGTTAATATATATTACTGTCAAGTTGGTACACTAAATAATGAGAGTCTTTTACTCTCATACTTTCGGTGTCCT
>JALLPB010001207.1:0-10712 GCA_036939975.1 Cyclostephanos tholiformis | reverse complement strand
AAGCTCAAAAAAAAAGTGGTTACATATATGTAACCACAGCGGTTAAGCTGTTAACATCGGAACAAACAAGGCAACAAAATTATTAAATCACATTGTTCGCAACACAGCAATTGACATCAGTGCAGAAAACTCAAATGTGCAGAGGATTGCCGCATCCGATAGACCATGTTCCAAAATTTGGACTTGTGGTTTGATAGCTGGGAGGTGTTTGTTGTGGAATATGGCTTTGCAACAATCAACACAAATGGCGAGTTAATTTTTGACAAAAAATGAAGAATAGAATTTCAAACTTAGACGAGACATGTCTGTCTCTTGATGGGAGTAATAGCAATCACGGTGGACGACTGACCGCGACGTGCTATGACGTATGATTCCCTCGCTTGGGAAAGCAACATCCAAGCTGGCACTGACAACAACAATGATCAGCGGGAGTACCGCTGCAGGCGAGCCACTGCCGCCCCACTTTCAGTTCCAGACATCTGCACAGACAGCGGATACTGAAGCGATTCAAATTGAAACAATTCTATACATGCTTGATGTCCGGGGTACATTTGGACACCAGTCTAAGCAATCGTTCCCTATCTCGCTTCGTCTAAATAGCAAGGGGGGAATGAACGATGAAGAATTTTTTGAGTTTATTCAAAAATCAATCATGAAATTATACCATGACGCTGCTCCTGTGAAAGGACATTGGGTTGTTATCAAGTGTGACAGCGGCCTGGGGAGACTTAACCCCACCCTCCTTGCATATCTCCATTATCATGGCTTCATTCTTTACCCAGGCATTCCCAACACAACTGCTGTGTCACAGGAGACAGACCAGAGTTACGGGCCGTTCCAAGATGCAGTCTGCTCAAGAACCTTCAAAGGATCATTGATGAGTGTATTGCAGTGGTTGGTAGGACTCATCGTATTTGTGGCGAGGATCCAGAAACAGGGTTGATTGTTGAGTCAGCTTTTCAGCGTGGTTCCCACGTGCATAACATCAATGTGTGGGCCAAAGTTGGGGCGGTCCCTCTCAGCAGGAGCTGCCTCCAGAACCCAAAGGTCCATCGTGCCATCGGTGATGGCAACGATGAGCAGCAGGTGCTAGTCCAGTTGATTGTTGAGCACAATACCATTGCCTGCAATGCATTGTCACATGAGGGTTACAATGGTGACGTGATGAAAATCATCCAACACACAATCATTGTGACTGCACCCCACACACAGAAGTGAATCGAATTGTTGAGTCAGGCAAAGAGTCATGGCAATATCTTTGCCACCACTGGTGGTGTACATTTAACTGCAAATGACATCTTTAAGAGTATTGTTCTCAAGCAGCGCAAGGTTCAACATGATAAGCTTGCAAAGGAGAAGATTGTGTGTGAGCACCAAGAAAAGATTGAGACAAATGCGAAGATTATTCAAGCACCAGCAAAGGGTAGGGATGTTACAAAACTCACCTCAAGCGACTTGACCATCCTCCTCACTTGGTACCAACACCCAAGGGCAGCCGGGATGAAGAAGGACGAGAAGCTAGCCGCATGGGTTGCTATTGTGGACAGTGGAAGAGAGCCCCCATTGTTTGAGCAATTGACCCACACTGACAATGCAAAGTTGTTGGAGGTGCAATCCGACATCGTTGAGATGGCCCACACAGCCCTTGGTCACCCAGAAGAACTGAAGAAAAAGTAATTGGCATTGGCGGCAATGATGATGAGCCAGGAAGAGTCTGACCAGCTGGTGGAAGAGAGGAATGCATTGATTGCTGACTCCTCTCATGTGATGGCATCCGCTGGCGAACACTCCAATCCCGTCACTCCAACCGTGACTATTAGCAATGACGCATCGGCCGTTGCATTCGGGGAGTGAGGGGGGGCTGTAGATGATAATGGGGTTTAGTGGCAGTTAATCATAGTATAAATGAATTTACTCACCAAAAAAATTAAACCGACAAATAAGTCATGGGAGGGGGGGAACTAACAGCTCACGCCCCCGACGACATGACACAAAACCGAGCGTGGGCATCACCACCCATAGTGTGGGGGTGATGCCTGCGCACTCGGCTGGGGCATCTTTGGGCCACAGGCGATGGTATGGGCCAAAGCCGCCGATCACCATGGTCAGCAAAAAATGCGATCCGAGTGGTGAAACAGAGGCCAAAATTGACACAATAAATGTACCATAGAAGTACGGTACATTTCTACGCTAGGCGAATAAAAGCAAAACCTCTATTTAAGGACTTGGATTAAACTCGTACTCAGGAAGAATGATTTAGATTTTGTGAAGTGTTCTAGTCATGATTTTAAAATGAAAATAAAACTCCTGACATGTCTCATAGTTAAGTAATGTTATCAAAAAGCTTGAACTAAAGATTGATGATGCATTAAAAATAAAAACCTAGCATTAGTGATGTCTACAGAGCTATAATATTTCCTCATAACAGGTAATAATAACACCAATTCCTTAGTTTGGTGATGTGTCTTGATGCTTGTTCTGCCACTGATCTAGGAATGAAACAACAGATTAGGGACCATCTTACAACTACAAAATGACGAGTGACAAGAAAACTGAGATGCTTTGCGATGCAAATGAAATACAATTTTGGACCAAAATTTGGGCAGCTTTTGTGACTGCTAACTAATCCTTTCTCAGTTTTGTGAAGGTATTTTAAAACCTAGTAGGCTGAATTGTGTACCATACTAATATGCTTTTTGTCAATGGTAGCTGGAGTAAGGTACCAGTAAGAATATGTCAGAGTGTCAGCAAAGGCAAGAATTATTTGGGTTGAATGATGACACAGTGTTGAATAAAGTGACTGTTAACAAGCATTTTTTCCTATATATTATTTCCACAAATGAAAATACAATTCTCCTCTCAAATTATGCACTCCCGATATCATCACTGTTTACAACACCATGCCAAATTTTAGTCCCCACCACCTGCCACAATTGCTCTTTCCCCACCATGTCAGTAACTTGCCACCAAACATCCTGACAAAGCGCATAAACCAGATAATTGATATCGATATGCCCAATGCCAATCCTGCTAGCACCTGATCACGGGTGTGATCATGGAGGTATACTGGAAAATGGCATGGGTAACAATAGCAATGCATAGCACAGAGCATATATATGATGGATCCACTTCCCCAATTGGATCAGTTTCATCAATGATGACAATGGGATGGTGGTACCGCCACCAACATTTCCCCCCTCCGTGATATTCATGTCAATATCATGCATTTGAATGAAGACAAAATTCGAGGGAGCAATATCATTTGGACCATCATTGTCACCATTGCCACCACTGGCGGAATAGTTGGCATCTACCCCTCCCAAGGATGAGATGTGCCACCCATAGCCCCACACAAGGGAGTAGTCAATTCAAGACAATGCTAAGGCCGTAGTCATAGTTGTTCCCAACTCCTCCTCCCTCCTCCTCCTCCTCCTCCTCCTCCTCCTCCTCCTCCTCTGACACATGACACCGCAGAGTAAATTGGGATGATACACAAATAGCTCCAATAGGATAGAGGTCATTAGGCCCTTGCTGATGGTGGCACAAGGCTTTGCCTGCTCATTGCAATTGAATTGAGTGCCATCAAGATAGTGATGTTGACTGCTCTCATGTAGTAAAGAAGAGTCCTTGCTATTGCCTGGACATATTTGGTTTCTTCCATCAAGAGAGGGGGGAGGGGGATGCATCTGCTACTTTTGCATATTGTGACTTTGCTCTGTATTGTGGGATCACATGCGGGTGCAGTGAGTCTATTTATCTGGTATTTTGTGTTTGAACCTGCTGATGAATGCTTTAGTAGCCAGATATGTGGATGTGTGTTTTTTGGTTTTTGTAGACCCATTCAAAGGTAAGTCCATTTCACTTTGTTGACTCCATTTCCACTGTCATCTTGATTGCATTTATTGAATGATCTGCATTGTCCTTGTTGGTGTATTTTACTCTGGTGCACCCTTACACTGCTATACCTGTGCAGGTGGCAATGATTTTTTCAAAAAGTGTGGTATGAATATGAGTGAGCCCAAGTGATGTAGTGGTGTCTTGGTTAAGGCTGCAAATCCCTGCTGACTGCATCCCACCTCCATATTATATGTAAGCAAAGTGTTTGAGCATGGATAGGCATATGGGCGCACCCTTACAATGTGTTACCTGTGCAGATAAGGGTTCCGGCACAGAAAATGTGATGTTTTCAAATGGTCCCAATTCCACTTCTGTTTCAACCTGCTCACCTAGCTCACCACACGATATCCTGAAAAGTTTCGTTGAAAAAAATTGACCAGAACCTACCCTTTGGGTGTGTTAAACATTGAAACATTCAACACTAACAAAAAGTCCCATTTTACATGCTATTTTGAGCCATATTTGCAAATCACAGTTGTGTGTTTTATGTAAAAATGTTTTAATACATTGTTGGAAGATGCATCTCAAGTTTCGTTACATGATTCCAGTGCTAAGGGGTCTGTTGGGGCTACTTAAGGTTTGATGGACACCACTAACAAAATAGCTAATTTATCTAATGCTTTTGAGATGCTTAGCAACTTTCAAACACAATGAATATGGGACATAACAATCATGGGCAACATTGCCATGCATGAGTGGAAGATGCCCCTAAAGTATTGGGGCATTCTTCCATCTCTAAGGGGGTGGTCAGGGCTACGGCAGGTGGCAGACATCATGATCAGGGAAAGGGGTAGCTAAAATTGGCAGGAACAAAATTTAATGTAGGAATTCAGTACATTCTAAATAGGAATTCAAGAGGCGGGGGTAAAACAACAACTTATAATCATCTACACTTGATAGAAGAAGACAAATGGCCTCCTTGAGCCACATCTACCCATGGTGGCACTGCCCTAACCTCTCTCAAAGTGCTGTCCAATGCCTGCCCACCCTGCTCTCATCACGCCATTGTTGTCTGCTTTTCCTCTTAATATTTGATTGTTGAATGATGGTCCCTCTCTCTCCATCAACCCCCTTGCCCCTCATCTCACCTGTCGCATCCTCCCAATCACCATCCTACCCCCCTTCTTGCCATCTTCCCCCTCTTCCCTCACCCCCCACACTCGTACTTCCATTTCCGATTGTATCCTTTGTCAGTTGATTGTTATTTTTTAAGGGGAAGCATGAATTAATATCAATCATGCTCCTCCCCCCTTGCCATCTTCCCCTTCTCCCCTCACCCCCTATGCTCACCCCTACCCTCACATCCCCCGCCAAAGTCAGTTGATTGTTATTTTTGAGTTGATGGCAACTAACATTGTCTGCAGTGATGGCAGCTTTGTCATCATCGAGCGCCAGCGCCAACACTAGCTGTTCCCTTTCCTCTATGCCTCAATGCCTATCCCCACCCTTCCCATTGGATGAGTTAAGGGATGAGACATGAGGAGGAGGAGGAGGCCTCGTTTTGTTATAGGGCAGCTGTGGCAATGATGGCAGGGGTGGCAACACTGACTACAAGAACATGAGGACAATGTGAGCAGTGAAAACCACCACAAAATACATCTGTTTTGTTCAAGTGCACTAAGTGCTACAAAGAAACAACAAAAGGTGATTGTCAGAGCAGGTACAATTAAATAGTACATGCACTGATGATCACCGATTTCACCATTGATTGACCAGTGCTGCTGGAGATCAATCATAAAATGGGGGGGGGGGGCAATTATCATCACGTCAAAAAATCAGCCTTACTTTGTTCAGCATCTGTTTGTTTTTTTGGGGGTTTTTGATGCTTCAAAAAATTAGGTCTCCTGCCCCCCCCAAAATATTGGTGTGAAGAGCTGAACTGGACCCCCTAGTGCAGAGTGGATGCAAAGTTTGGGAAAATTTGAGAATGAGTGAGCCCAAGTGATGTTGCGGTGCAAAGGTCGAGGCTGCAAATCCCTGTTGACTGATCCTGCATCCATATTATTTGTATGCAATGTGTTTGAGCACCTTGATATACTGTGGATAGGCATATAAGCACACCCTTACACTGATATACCTGTGCAGGGTGGATGCAAACTTTGGGAAAATTTGAGAATGAGTGATCCCAAAATTTCTAGACAATTTACCAGTATTGGCATGGGCCACTACCGTTAGTGGCACCACTGTAGTCCATTGCAAGTAATATTTCATGGTCATCCTTCATTTTCTAATTTACTGGAAAACAGGAGGGCAAAAAAATAAACTAAAAGAGGAATTGGTATGGCTCAAGTCTCTCCATGTATTGCATAAGGACTTAGTACTGATATTGAGGCCAACAATACGTAAATTAGTTTAGGACCTGGTATCAAGGCCATACATAAGTGAATTAGTAGTTAAATCAAGATCAAAATCAAATGAGAGGCAGAAATTCAATGACTACATAGTACCAGAACTGATACATGCCAGAGCACAGAGCACGTGGATAGACATATGGTTGCAGCCTTACAGTGTTATACCTTCGCAGGTGGTGGTGATTTTTTTTAAATTGGTATGATGGCTGACACCGAGTGATGTTATGGTGCCACTGTTGAGGCTGCAAACCCCCGCTGACTGAATCCCACCTCCAGATTATATTTACAAAAAGTGTTTGAGCACCTTGATATACTGTGGATTCAAATAAAAAGTCGAGAGACAAGAGAGGCTGAATTGGTGGCACGTACAACAACCATAGAAGAAATATGGAGGAGGAGATATATGAGGTGCAGTCAAAGAAGGAGGGAGAGGAGGAGAAGAAGAAGGCCAGCTTGTGGTTGGGGGTTTAATGCGGGTGGAGGGGGGTCTAAACAAGAATGGTGATGGGGGAGAGCAATTGAAGACTACACATGATTCAACAATCAAATTAAATGGGAAGGGGTGATGGGGTGAGATATGGATGAAGAGATGAATGAGGAGATACAGGAGGTGCAGTTGGAAATTGGAGGAGGAGAAGTAGGCAATCAAGGGGGATGTTCACATTGCATGGATGAGGAGGAGGACCTGACATAGGGGGTCCAACCCAAGAGCTCCCGCCAAATTTTTTTCTTCCAAAAATTTGAGCCAGAACGCGAGCCCCCCCAAAACTCAAAAACCAGGGTGGTGAGATGGCAGGACTGCACTCTCTCTTTTGGCCAAAATTGGCCTCGCCAATTTCAGATTTTGCACCTTCATCACCAGTCGTCAGCCCCTGGTGGGAAGATATTCGCCCCCTCCCCTGATGGATAGGCGAATTCGGGCAACGTTAGAACATCACAAATTCCCTGGGTGATGTTCTAACATTGCCCAAATTCTTGTTAGTGCGCCACCCCCCTCAATATTGTTCGCACAAGGCCAAAAAGATCTCATTTTTGGGGTGATGATGATGATATTATCTGCCCTGATTTGCAATTTGCAAACCATCACGCCCCCTGACCAGGACCCCCTCCACATCGAACCATCATCCCTAAGGGGTCGAGCGACCACGAGCGATTTCGAGCGCAATTTCTGGCTCCGTCAACGCCGCCGACGACATTGCACGGCACCCTTGAAACCGCCGCCGCTGCCGCCAATGCCCCCTCATACCCCCATTGTGTAAGTCGCCTCTCTTCCATTTTCTGTTGTAATTCTGTCATTAATATTTGATTTCCTCAGTTCTCTCGCTCACTTCCTCAAAGCTCAAAAATCGCACACGATCCTCCAACCCGTCCCGCCACCACCACCACTGCCACCGACAGGTGCGGTCACTGCACACGCTTCGCCTCAACGTACGAACCGTTGGGAATCAACTCCACTCCGATCATTTGAGGGCAGGCATCACGCGCAAGGTGAACATCGTGAAGATTGACGGCACTGCCGAATGTGCCTTATCCTCCCGATTCGAAGTGACATGCCCTTGTTCATCCCTCCCCTCAATCTACAATCAACATTAATAGAGGTGGATCCTAGCAAGTGCACTGACATCGACATCAGCAAGCCCAAGCATCATTCATATAAAGGTCCTACCCGCCGGAAGAGGTCTATCGGGAGAAGAAATGATGGCAAGAAGGTCAAACATGGCAACTATGATTACGCCCGTGTGCGTGAGTTGCATGATCTTACCCCCTCTGCTCCTCCCCAACAAGTGTCATCAGCTGTGATGACTGATCAGCTCGAGCGGCAACTCATTCCAAGGGCACCTCTTAAAGAAGAACTTCAACGAGACCTCAAGAAAGCCCAAGCTACCATCCTGAAGCATTCCAATACTATCAAACGCCTCAAATTTCAAACAAAAGAGAAGAGGGTTAGGGTGATCGAGAAGTTGGAACAAAGCAATATGAAAAAAGATTCAAGGATTGAATACTATAAGAGAAAGCTGATATCGCTGAAGGAGGATAAGAGGGAGCTATCAGCAGCGTTGAAGGTTGAAAGGAGGAAGTCACAACTCACCATTGACAAGCTGATTGAGGATGCAGAGAGTGTGATGATGGAAGCACAGGGAGTGGTGAAAGCTGCCTATGCTACTCTACACACTGAGAGGGAACAATATATTGGTGCTCAAGCTGCTGCTGAAGCGGCTGCAAGTGATTTACTTGACTCAGAGAGGAAGAAAGCTTCCAAGGTTTTACATAGTGAGCGACAATATAATGCACATCAAATTGCTCAGTGTAAGTCTTTTTATACATTACAATGAGTGTCATCAGTCCGACATCTTACCATTATTTGTCTCTATGATGTCTACTGCGCAGTGAAGACAAAGCACACACAGGTTGTGCTTAATGTAACATCGTTTTACGAAAATGAGTTACGTGTCTCTGGTAGGCAGCGGTTGAATAAGGAGGAGACATTGAAAAATAAAATAGTTGCAGCGCAACTTAAATTAAATACTGAAAAGGAGAAGTGGCAGAACAAACTTCATTCAATTGATATTGATCTCACTGTTGCGAAGGACCAAGTGTACGTTGAAAAGGCAAAGCGGCGCCAGGCAATGCAGCTACAGTTGGACGAAGTGCAGCGTGCACTTGCCAAGGTGAAAAATTATGCCAACATTCTTGAAGAAACCAATAATGATCTAAGGGATGAGCTAAAACATGTGTTGTTTGACAAGCGTCGTGCTTCAAGTGTAAGTGCTAAAGCAAAACTTCTTGCATCCAACCGACTGGAGAAATGGCACATAGAACGGGAACAACGGCGTGCCGCGGAAGATGAGGTTGCTCGTCTAGAGAAGTTGGCCAAGCATACGGATCAAATCATCAGTGAGTACAGATCGGAAATTGAGCTGTCTAAATAATCGAAGCGTCGCCTGAAGAAGGAATGGGCAAATGCTGAATTGGCAGTAGTTCACGGTGGAGGCAGGCAGTGGCCACCATGTGTCGTACAAGTCATTTGTGAACTGCTTGTGAATGGCACATCACCAGCAGCAGTGCCAACCGCTATGCAAACCATGTATCAAATGTTAACAGGAGAAACTCCTGATGAATTGCCCTGTGTCAACTTTGTTCGGAGTTGCAGAGTTGTTGTTGAAGTAATGGGTGAGACCATCGCAGCAATCAAACTTGCTGACGCTCCCTCGTGGAATCAGCTTTGGACAGATGGAACTACCAGGCAACAAATCCCGTTCACAGCAGTAGTAATTGGTTTGATGGGCAACAGTGAAGTCATTGACCCTATTGTTGTCTCGTCTTGTATTTTCATGGAGGATGAGAGATCTGAAACACAGGCAGATGGGATAATTAATAGGGTAAGGCTTGCAACTAATGAACTTGCTTTTTTAAAGTAAGATCAATACGAACCGCATTTTGGTCATGTTCAGATAAATTCCTTAAAGAACAGGCTGATAAGACTTCAAGATGTCATGCGTGTTCATTGTCCAGAAAAAGTACATCTTGTGCCATCCCCTGGAGGTATTGACATATCAAAGCTTGGAAATGGAGGTGTGATTATGACGGACACCTGCAACACAGCCCAAAAAGTCAGGCGCATTCTTGTTGACTATATTGCCGGGACCTATGAGCTTGATTGTATGAATCATTTGTGAAATGTATGGTTCGGGAATGTTGAGAAGGCGTTATCAACACATCTAAATGCACTATTGCGTTCAAGTCTTGATGAAATCGACCCGCAGTTATGGGTTACTGCGTCTATCAGCACAATTATCCGTGCCATTGACAAGGAATTCAGTCTGTCATCTAACTACCCAAAAGGACACGGTGAACTTTTTCTGGAATGAATACGCGAGCACTACCCAGGAGTTCTCCTCATGCATGTCAAACGTGCAGCTGGCTCAAGACAAGATCTGTGTACTGAAGGAAGTCTTCCTATTTACATGAACTATCCCTACTATGTTGAGTTCTTGGATAGCGCTCTTCGTAAACCTCGGAGAACAAAGAACAAAAGCGCAAGTATTTCACAGAAGAACTTGTTCGTTGTTCTAACATCAACTGAAATGATTGGTCTTGTGCGTCTCTTGTCCATATTGCATATTTCAATTTGCATGCCTTTTCGTTACCTTGCTGGTAAATGTCATGAGTTTAAGCAGTTTGGATGGGGAGCAGCAGATATGGGATGAGTCTTGGATACACTCTATGATAATATGCAGATGTTGCATTCTACCCCCACATTGATCCTTGACCAATTGTTCATGATGGATATATTCAAGGAATATTGAGTGGAGCTGCCTCCATTTCAGGAATATTGGGAGATCATCTTCAAGAAGAAACAAATGAAGGTCATTTGTCGAAAGGACGGCTGCAAGGTTGTTCACTATGCAACCTCTGAACGACCAAATATTGATCTGGCAAAATTAATTTGATCTACAGATCCTA